>VYZS01046260.1:9097-24138 GCA_013400695.1 Neodrepanis coruscans
CCCCGCCGGCCCCGCCACCCTCCCGGGCCGGGCCCGTCCCTACCTGACTGCTCCCCCCGCAGTACGGGGTGTCCGTGCCGGGCCCCGGACCCTACCTGACTNAATAGGGGGTGTCCATGCCGGGCCGCGGGTGCGGCGGGCGCTCCCGGCGCTGCCCCGGCCCCGCCGCCTCACACAGGAACAAGATGGCGCCTCCCCGCCCCGCGTCGCCCTCGCCCGGCGCGCACCGCGGCCCGGATCTCGCGAGAGCCGCTGGGGCGGCCACCGCCCGCGGACGTTGCGCCCTGAGGGGCGGCCCCTCCCCCCCGGAGGTGGTTCAACCACCGCGGAATAAAAAACGCTTTTTCTCGAGAGCAAAGTTTGGTTTAAGCGTGATAAGCACAGAACTTTGAGGACACAGGGCTGTTTGTAGCCCCTGCGTGAGCATGGGCAGTGCCCGGCCGCAGTGTGCAACGGCTGTGATCCTGTTAAAGGTGTTCCCTTGTGTGAGCTCTCGGGCAATGTTCAGGACCAAAGAAGCTCCTGACAGTGTTGACACTGCCCGAACCCACAGCCCTGAGCTACAACGCCTCCCCGCCAGACTAAGGCGTGTCTGGTGCAGTGCTGCCCACAGCGGTGAAGGGGGGGAGACCCAGGGGTCATGCAGAAGAGATTTTGCCCTTTAAATAGTGGTTAATTTTATCTGCCCTTTACACACCGAGTCAGCAAGGTTACGGTGCACGAGAAGGCGGCAGGGCAGCCCCGGGCTGTGGGGCCGGGGCTGGAAGGGACCGGCTGTGTCTGAATTCGGGTCTGACAGCCCCGGCCGAAGCCGCAGTTCAGCCGAGTTCATGTGTGGGTGGCTCCTCCGGATTTGGCCTTCGGGATGGACTGGAAGTTGGCCCTGAGCTCCCGGGTGATGGCGATATCCGGAGTAAACACAGGGGCAGCACAATCCCCCGCTGTTCAGGGCTTGGTGTGCTCGGTTTCAGTCACCCCCATCCTCGGAGCAGAGTCACTAATCAAGTATTTGGCACGCCCGTGGTATGTCAGTAGAGGATTGCGAGGGATGACCTCTGTCACTGATGCATCATTTCAAAGTGCTGTATCTAAGAAATGCACACAGTGCTGGTCCCCTGCCCCTCACTCTGTCCAACAGTGCACCTTTATTTTCTAGAAGGGCACAGGTCAATGTGAGACCTGTTGGGCATGTCATCTGGGATATTTTTAAATGGCACTGATTTCTATAATCCTACATGCTACACTCTTGTTCCGGGACATCAAATTTTAGTAAGTTGATAATTCTGGGCAAAAATGAATCTATTTTTATTGTGCTAGGGGCACCTGAGAATGGATGACAGGGAGGTTAAGCCATTCTTAACCAACACTTAGACTCCAGCAACAAGCACAGTTATAATGCAGGGAGTTCAGTGTACCAGGTTAAACACAGCTGAACTCCAGGAACTGAGTCACCACTCAGCATCTTCTACAGCAGAGAAATCAACAGTGGAGTCAGATGTTTGTTGGATACAATCCTATATTCTTAGCAAAAATGCAGAAAACCTTTTTTTTTTCCTTGAAAGCAGCATACCTAAAATAAAAAATCTCTTTGCTTACAGCTCTATAGGTCTTTTCTAGATAGCCCCAATTCCTTCAGTGATCCTCAGGACTACACTGTACTAGTATCATGTCCTTTTTTCCTTCTTCTATATGGCTTTTACTGCTTTTAGGTCTTTGCACTGTGTGGTTTGACTTAGATCTTTTCTGGAAGGAGCAGGCACATGTGTCAGTATATGATGGGAGGCACCAGGCATTGCGTTTCTCTGACTTCCATAAACAAAGGGAATGGCTTTATATAACAGACTAAATAGAAGGCAGGATGACAACTACACAACACAACAAATAGAGTTCTCTGCAGAAAAAGCACTAAGGAAATAACTTGAGAGTAGTCTAAGAGAAAATAATGGACAAGGGGAAACATAAATAGAAACTAACAAAAAAAAGGTTGAATAATGTGTACCAAGGTACCCAGAAATTGTACCAAGGTGCCTAGAAAACACAGAAGTTATCCCATACTGAAGTTCCAAGCAGAATCAGAGTAAGATGGTAGCCTGCCTTGGAAACCAGTAATTTATAAATATGTGTCATGTTCTGCAGTGATGGCAATCCACTGTCCCAAATTCCAGCTGCACTGAGGCAGCGTTGATGAGCAAACAGAGATTTTGTGCATTCACTGAAAGTGAAAGGAGGCACAGAGGTTCCTTCCTAACAGTTGTGAATCCCATCTTTCTGATAAAAGCTCCTAACCCCAAACCACTTGGGCTCCTGTGTCAGACACAACCTCTCAGCAGTGCTGAAGGACTGGGTGTCAATCCTGAGCAGGGAATGCACACCAAACCCTTTGTCCCTCATGAGCCAGAGTCTGGCAGATATCAGCCTGTAACATACTCTTGTGATATCATCCTGGCTGCTTCCCAAGAGGAAGGATGGAGTGACAGTCAGACCATAATGGGATTGCACAGTGGGAGAGAATGACCTGTCTTCTACCAAGCAGCGTAAGCAGCACGCACTTGGTGTGTGTGAAGGTGTGTAATGACACAGATCCCAGAGCCTTGCCAGTCTGTCTCCCTGTGCAACACCATGAGCTGTCTGGAATGAAATAAACCTTTCCCTGATGGACAGAATGCTCAAGAAAACCATGGGATGCACTTGGAAATCCTTTACTGGTATGTATTTCTTATTTAGTTTGCTTTGTTCCCAGCACTGTGCCTTTCAGAGTTAACAGACATCAGTGACTTAGAGCTACAAATCTGCTTAGAGGAAGAGAAGGAGGTTAGTGTAGGCAGGAGGGCTGCTGAATGACCAGTTTAAATTGCAAATTGTTATATCCAGTCTACCTCCCTTCAGAAAGCTTAGAAAAATAACTAGTTTAACGTAAAATGATGTTTGGCATCTTAGTGATGCAGAAATGGCAAGGCCACTTTGATTTAGCTGGAGAGAAAATGTGAAAAGTAATGCCATGTGCAAGTTAAACCCTTTGATCCTGACATCAATCTCTTAATTAGGAAGCTGTCAGGAAGTAGTTTTGTTAACACATGTCTATCCAGACAGACCTATTGCTTTGAACAACAGCAGGATTAAGTTCACCAGGGATTGTCCAATTTTAATTTGCTGCGTTTTTCAATGCATTACTCATCATAGAATCACAGAATTACAGAATGGTTTGGGTGGGAAGGGACCTTAAAGCTCATCCAGTTCCACCCCCCTGCAATGGGCGGGGACACCTTCTGCTACCCCAGGTTGCTCCAAACCCCGTCCAATCTGGACTTCAGCACTTCCAGGGATGGGGCAGCCACAGCTTCTGTGGACAACCTGTGCCAGTGCCTCACTAATGTGCAATTTAATGATTTTTTTTTAGCTTCATTACTTAAGAGGTGACTTCACAGCCTTCACCTTTGGCAATGTGCATACAAAAAAGGTTACAAAATTTAATCAGCATAGACCGTGCTACAAATTACCCCTAATTACCACTACAGACTTTTCTGTGGCCTGCACAGTCCTTCCCTAAACTCTGTCTTCAGCAGTACATGGAGGTGCTCACTCCTGGCAAGCTGCCCTCCTGTCTTTCCATGTTCCCACAGCTCAGTGACTGCCCAAATCTGAGCTGTCCCTATGCACTCAGGGGTCCTTCTCTGGAGGCACCTGCAGGAGCCCCCAGATCATCTCTCACTAAGCATGTGTGCTGCACAGAGATCTTGGCTCCTTCTCCTTGGGATATCAAGCTTTTACTCCTTCGACTTTTGTTTTCTGGCTCTTGAATATGTCTAGACTTAGCTGTGGAAATCAACCTCCCTTCCAGTACGTATTTCAGCTGTACAATGAGTCATGCTTTTCTTTCAGACAAGCTCAATTTCTATATGTGTCCATCTCATACACTTTATATACTGTATTAGAACATAAATCCTGTATTTCTCTGTGAAATAGCACAGCCACTGCATCTTGGGCACAAGTGTTAACAATGTAGATTGTTTTAAGAATGAGATTCTCTGCCCCCAGTCTCCCTTCAGATTTCAGCTGGTATGTTTCCTTTGTCGAAAGAAAAAAAAATGCATGGCACTTTTTTTCCCTGCAGTCTAATGACACAAAAATCTTTGGTTTTAGAATCTGCCTTGGTAGTGTAAAGGTATGTACTTTAATTTGTTTGCCAATATTTGACCTTCACCTAATAAGATCAGCACTTGAAATTGTGTTAATCACTACAGCATATAGACTTCTAAAAATTGTATCAGAAACAAGTCTGATAAACAACTACTTTGAGGCAAAATCTTTGAATAAGGACGATTTGCACAGTTAGAAATTTAAAGAAAGCTCTCCTCTCTGCCATGTGGCTTCCTGCCTCTCTCTGAAAGTCTCTGAGCCCTAAAGGGCCTATACTCTATTTCTGCACTTGCATCTTCATTGCTGCTGTAAAACTTAAACAAAATCTCAGGTAAGGAGGCTGACATTAAAACACAAATAAGTAACATGGACAAACACACATTACTGCCAAGTACTTACTGCCATGCCTGAATGCTTACCTCTGATTTGGATATAGAGCTACAGCAGGGGACCCAAAAGTGACAAAGAGGCTTTTTGTTGCTGTCTTTCCGCTCATACAGTGCAGCCTCACTGAACCTAGGAAACAAGAAAATAAGAACTGAGGTACTAGTTACACAAGTACATGTTCACAATTATTGCACATGTTCATTTGCATGTTTGATAATGGGCACACAGACTAGTGCATAACGTTGTGCACAGAGCCCTGGAGGAAGGTGACACCGTTGGGTAAAGGTAGATGGAAAAAATCTCATCCTCACTGTTTGGGCTCATCATTAGGGATGGAATGTGCCTGACTCCTGAGTTCTTGTTTTGGCTGGAGAAACCCTGTATCTGCCTCTCTACAGATATACTACACTTCTGTTTCTTTCCCATACTGGAATTAAACCAGATTTGCAAGAAGGGCACAGGATTACTGAGAAGACATATGGAGCAACCAGGAAGAGGGAAGCTCTTGACCACCCTGTCCTATTTTGGAAAGAGAGAAGTGGACAAATAGGGAGTTAACATGCACCTAGATTCTGGAACATGGGGACAGTGTTTGCTGGGAGGTAAATTAAGATAACAAAAACCAGGAGGTTTTGTCCCTTTATATGGGTGTGTGTATGAATTTCAGTTAAGTGTCAGGAATTTATTTTGCTCTGAGCTCTAGTGAAACACAGACCACATAGGACACAGACTGCTGGGCATTTTCTTGCAGAAAATAGGTGGGTAAAACCAAGGGAAGGCTTTGATAACGAGATGAGGGCCTGATTTTCTTCATATCTCACAGGGTGAGAGAGAACCCCAGGGAAGTCAGTGGTGTTGGTGCAGCATAAGACCAGATGCTAAAGGGTTTTCTTCTGAGAGTGCTTTCCAGAAATCTGAGAGGATACAGGCACAGTGAGGAGACTGAAGTTTAAGGTTCACCCAGGCAAGAATTAGCCTTCGTGCTTACGGGAACACCTGACTTGGAAATGACATATACACTGAACTGGGAGCAAAGTCCTGTAATAAATAACTGTGCCTCAGTCATTTCCTCCTCTGTGCAGTGAAGAACTGGCACTTGGTGAGGGATCCCTTAATGGCACCAGTGACAATTTCATCTTCCTTTTCCTTCTTACTCCAATGCTTATGAAAAAGAGGGACCTAAGCTGCAGAAGCCACACAGTGAAGATTTCTTCTGGAGAGGTAAATTCCCATCCTGTGGGGTAACATTTGGTTTATGACACTGCATTACTTCAGGGGAAAGAGCAGCAGAGAGAGCCAGGCACTGCCAGGAAGTAGCCATGCAATCAGCCTTGGCAGGGTGACCACTTAGGAGTTCACTGGGAACAAGCATTTTAAATGTTGGAACTGTGTATCCTGGGGTTATAGGGGGTCTCCTCCCCTCCTGTCCATTCTGGGCGCTATCACTGAGCGGATCTGGAGCCATCTGTCCCTCTAGTGGGACACAGTGTGGTGTCTCCATGTCTGTGTGTGCCACTCCCTCTTTGTTTGGGGTCACGTTTTGTAATTTTAATAATTAGTTATATTAAAATAACTCCAAGTGGTAAATCATTCTGGGCTTGCTTAGAAACCCTGTTCAATCCATGCTACAGTGCAGCCTTTTATAGCAACAAATAGGGCACAAAGATCAGAGAGTTTGTCAAGCACCTCCTAGTTTCTGTTTTGCTGCCCAGATAGCCCTCCTTAGAATCACAGCATTCTTAAGGTTGGAAAGTACCTTTAAGATCATAAATTCCAACGGTTAACTTGCCAAGGCCATCACCAAACCATGTCTTCATTTTTCAAGAGCATGAATTTCCAAAAATAGAGTGTTGACTTGAAACAATTTTCTGATAATTTAGTTGCAAGGTTCTAAACCTTGGAAGCTTGTATAGCTCCATCATAAAATGAAGAAAATCATAAAATTATTTAAATGCTCCAATCAAGTGAGTAATGAAATCTGGGTACCTCTTAAAAATATATGCCATCCATATTACTTTGGATTGTAAGTTATAAAAAATTTTAAACATCAAATTTTAAATCTTTTACATGATAGAAGAAATCCCAAGGATGTCAGTGAAATCATTAATGAAGTATTTTATTAATTACTAAAATTAATGGTACTACAAACTGGGGTTTTGCTCATTGTCTGTATAACACAGGAAGAAAATAGAACTTCCAACTAATTTAATTTGTAGTTTTCCTGTTTTGCTCAAACTTTCCAAAGAACCTGCCTGAAAGTATAATTTAGGGCCAGAATAAAATAGCTTCTCAAAAGCCTAAGAGATAACAAGAAATTTAGGTCTGAGTGTCAAGATAAAAGCAGAACAGCTGTCTTTCTTCATCATGGGGGATGTTCCAAGAGATCATGGACTTGCCTGGAATAAATGCCAAAGCTCCTTTTCTGGTCCTGTACTGTCCACTCATCTGGTAAAGTGGTTTCCAAGTGGTTTGTTGTCAAACAGGAACACCCAGAAGGGATGTGGATGGTTCCATATGTCCTCACTGATCATGAGTTGTAAGACGTGTTGAGATAAAATGCCAAGAAAACATCATTAATAATAGATCATAAGAGAGTAAAAATAAAATTAATTTTTGTTCCATTTTGCTCATTGCAAACACTTTATTATTAACTCTGAGCTGAACCTTTTCTCAGATTGTGGTGGAATGTTGGATAGGGAAATGGAGGGAGCAGAATGGGTCCTACAGCTGTGAGAAGTTTGTGAACACAGCACTCTGGAGTCTTGGGCTAATTACTGATGTCTGCTGCTCACAGCAGCTACTGAACCATGGGTTATTCAGCAGCCTTGGCATGCAGGGATTACTCCTGCTAGTAGGAAGAGGGAAAAGGGAAAAATCCCTCTCTGTGTCTCTGGGAACATTTGAAGGGAACTTAGCTGTGAGTTCTCACACATACTTTAAGATACACAGCAGCCTTCCCACTGTAACGAGGGTGGGAGCTGGCAAATCACAGACAGGCTGGAATCACTCCCAAAATCCAGCTCTGTCTATGGGACAGAAAGGTTCTCAAGACTTTGGTTCCTCAGTTATTTCAAGGATCACAGCCTGAACACCATCATCCCTTAATTAAAGCACTGCTGTAGATTTCTGGTCACTGATATTTTCACTGTTGTGTTCTTGACAGTGATTTCCTAGTTTTATTGTGGTTCCCTCTAGTTTGTTATGTTGCTATTCATGCCTTGATTGCAACCCCTCCCATTCCAGCTGTGGAAGGTGAATTCTAAGCCTCAGTTTCTGTGTGGTGGTGGGTTCAAGCTGGAGAGTCTGAGGGAATTCAGGAAAGTATGAATCTATCCATATCTCTGGGCCAGTCAGTCAGATGAACTGAACTGCTGGGTCAATGGACCAGTCAAAGGGAACTCTGCATTGAATTACATTGCATTGTGGAGTCTTTTTATTAGTGAGCCAACCTTGATGTTCAGACAATAATTGTGCCTAGTGTTGGATTGAGAGAAGCATTTGATGGAGGGAACTGTTGGGTATGAAAATATGTACAGTGAAATCTTCAGGGCTGAGAGCATCTCCAGGGTTATGAGGTAGGACACCATCCCAGTACTGTAGGTTCTTTGCTTTGGGTAAATGGTATAATTGTTTCTGCATTGAGTGTAGCTTATTATGATCTCTTCTGCTTAACAGAATTATTTTAAGGCATTTTGCTATTACTTTTAAAGGAAACTCCTCTGTCTCTTCTGATCAAAGACCTTTTCTGGCCTAACATTATGTTCTTGGCACTGCAGGTTGCATACAGTGATCTGAAACATAATGGTGGTTTTCAGAAAGGTAAGTCCTACTCTTTGCTGTGATTCACTGATTAGCCTGAGGGCCAAAGAGGAGAAAATTACCTTGACATCATGGTTTAATCAAAAAGAAAGCAGCAATAATCCCGTATTAACAAGGCATAAAACACTTTCAGCCTAGACTAGGGAAGCAGAGGTGTCTTAGCAAACCTGGCCATGCTGTGGTTGAGCAGGTGACCTCTGTCACAAGGTGTGGCACTGAAACCACACAAATTACCTCTGGAGTTTTATTCAGCATAAATGAGAGCTGTTAGTCTGTAACATTCTTCATAGCCTGGTGCAGTGTTTGTAGATGCATCACACTGTTCGTTTGATTTTAAATGTAAGCCCACAAAGTATTTTGAGATGAAAAGGAAATTTTTTTTCAAAAAAAATATTGAAACTATGTCAATAAATGCTACAGTATGTAACAGAAGTTCTATATGACAAGACATAGCTAGAAAGCCCATTGAAGATCTGATCTACAGCTTTGTTTGGTTTTTATTCCATCTTTCTGCTCCAATCTGTATTAGTGCCTGGAGCAAGAGAAGGTGTTCCTGAAGGCCTGGAGCAGGGGAATATAACCAGGATACTGGGGGCAGGCGACACCAAGAGGCTGCTCATTTTAGGAAAGGGCAGCTGTGGCTCCCCTCTTCCTCCAATGACAGCAGAGCAGTTCTTGTTCTGTGAGTGGCAGAATGTTGCCAAGCCTCTGCAGATGTGAACAGAGGAGCTGGGCTGGATAAAGAATGTGGGTGGGTTTTTTTTCCTAAGAGAGATCATGGATGCACTCACATTTCAGCTATAGCAGGAAGGATATGTATTTAAAAATTCTCACAACAGAGCCCTCTACAATTCCAGGCATCCAGTCTGTACATCTGTTTGTTTGTTTTTCTTTTTCCTGGTGAAGTCTATGTTCTCAAAAATCTCTTCTGAAAGAATACCGCAGTTAATGCAAGGCTGCCAAGGCACTTCACCAGCATTCAGTGTGTCCTCCACCAGCCTCTTGGGGGTAGTGGAGCTGCATAATTGTTGTCTTTGTAAATGGTCCTCATTTCCTCTTGTGAGATACATGGGTTTGATGACTTGTCTGAAGTCATTCTAGGTCAGCTGTGGAGCTAGGAGCAGAACTCAGGTCTGTGAATGTACTGCCTGCAAGCAGTAGAAGATCAAGAGGCATCAAGTATGTCACTGTACTTGACATTACCTTTTTTCTTCCCAGGGTGATCATGTGTGGCTGGACACTCAACCAAACAGTGAATTTAATGTCCCTATCGGGGCAGTTGTGAAGGAATCTGACTCAGGACGTATCTTGCTGGTGGATGATGAAGGCAAGGTGGGCTATGCCAAAACCTTCTGTAAAAGATGAACATAAAATTTAAAAGTACAAAGTACAAAAGAAGGGCACTTTAGGGTCAGACCAAAGCTCCATCTCTCCAGATGGTCTGACTTCGATAATGTCTGATAGGATATACTGGATGAAAGAATACAAAAATAAGGCAATTATAAGATGATGACCTGGTATTCACAGGTCCTGACACTATGAAGATTCAGAACTTCCTGAGATAGAAGTTATACCTAAATAGTTAAGAAAAGGAATGGATGGGCTTCAATCCCTGAATTTGGTGAAGCTTTAGGTGAAAACATGATGCCATTGAAATTAGTTCATCCCTACCTCATACAATGTTATAGCTGGATGACTTGACAGAACTGCTCTCTGAACAGTGGTAAATTTGGTCATGTTCAGAACCCACCTGAATGGCTTCATTCTGTGTTTTAAATCATCCAGTCCTGGGGAGCAGCAAAGCAGTTAATTCTTGTTTGTTAGAACAGGCTTGAGCATGGATTACACTGAAGCTCACTAGTCTAAAGCAGAGCTCTCCTTTGCTTGCCTCTGAGCCACAGCATCACACATGAAAGGTGGTGCCTTGCCTTTTCCAGGAGCACTGGATCACGGCTCGGAACATGCACATGGTGCGGCTGATGCACCCCTCCTCTGTCCAGGGGGTGGAGGACATGATCCGCCTCGGGGATCTGCACGAAGCTGGCATAGTGCACAACCTCTTCATCCGACACCAGGAGCACAAGATATATGTGAGTGCCATGGTCACTGGGCCAGGTCCCTTTCAGGAAGGTCACATTTACTGAGTGACCTGAGCAGCCTGCGAGCCTTTCACACATGGGGCCCTCTGATTCCTTTACTGATTGAGGGTGCCAAGGAGACACAGCAGAGTTTTCTTTCATTTGAATGCTTTGGCTGTGAAGAGAGACCTAACAGCAGTCTCTGCAGTCTCAGCTTTATGCACAGGTAGTGACCCTGTTTACTTTCTCCTCAAGTGATCATTTCCACCAGTCACTGACAGTGAGCTAAATCCAGCCCGTGTTACAGCTTAGTGCTGCTATTACCTGCAGGATCAATCCAACCAGTACACAGTGACATAATTATCCTCCAGTCTAAGCCAACGTTTACTTGATTTTGATGTAATTAAACAGATAAAGAACAAATCTGGATATTTTGTCCATTTCAGGTTTTATCTGTGACTGAGCAATTTGGCATTTTTATTTTCCTTGTTCCTTAGTTTCCAGTTAGCAATATGGTAATTAATATTCAGGTTTTTCCATGTTTTGCCTCCCATGTTATATACACTACAGGAGAGAAGCTGCCTCTTACAGCATAGGTGTGGTGATGCTTGGTGTAAACCAGGACTGATTTTATAGATGCTGCAGTTGTAACTACCAAGGTGTGTGTATACACCTGTTATATTGGACTCAAGCAGTCTGCAGTTGTCTTACATAGTTCTTGAACAGTGCTTGCTAATGCTCCCAACTGTTTTCTAGACTTACACAGGATCAATCCTGGTAGCAGTGAATCCATACCAGCTGCTGCCCCTCTACACAGTGGATCAGATCAGACTGTACTGTAACAAGAGGATCGGGGAGCTACCACCTCATGTCTTTGCCATTGCAGACAACTGTTACTTCAACATGAAGAGGAACAGGAGAGACCAGTGCTGTGTGATCAGGTGACTGGACTTGGAGAGGTCAAACAGCAGAAACCAAGTCTGACATGGTTTTGGGGCACCTTTGTGAACACAGCAGACCTTCTAAATGGAAGGGCACAGATAAGGGCACAGACAATGGGAAGGAAATAGTTTCTCTCCTGCTTCTTCATTTTCAGTTTAGACTGCAAGAGGTAGATCATAAGCAAGGGATTGTTTTCACCCAGAATACTTGGAATGTGGTTGTACATTCTGCATATGGTCACTACATATAGAAACATAAACTATGAGCCTGTGTGATGTAGGATTATGTTTTACGTCGGAGACATGATATTTATGTTATGTGTACTTTCTGAGAATAGACATTTCCTAGAGAGAAATAACCTCTGCTAATCTGAAAATGGAGAGAAGCTTTTTTCATTCTATAAACAATCCATTTTTTGTTTGTCATTGGTGTGAAGAACCAGATAGTCTGATTTCAATAATATCTGATTATAGCTGAGACAACTCAGTAGCAATGCAATAAAAAAGAAAATGCAATAAAAAGAAAAGCAAGTGGTCATTTAATTTGCACAGCACAGAGTATCTTCCTTGGATTTACTTGGTTTTAATTGGTAGGAGAATTCAGTTCTCAGACTAAGTTCAAAAAACAACTTAAATCTGAGCAGATAAGATGATGAAAGACTAGAATTTTCCAGCATTCTATGAAAGACAGTCTGATCTACCATTCACAGGGTAAATTTAAGTGGTTTTTAGTTTTTTTTTTAACTTGGTCTGGCATTTGCCACCCTAGCCAAAAAAAAAAAAAAAGAAAGGAAAGCTGTAATGATCTTGTTTCTTACTGCAGTGGAGAATCTGGAGCTGGGAAAACTGAAAGTACAAAGCTAATCCTACAGTTTTTGGCAGCTGTCAGTGGCCAGCATTCCTGGATAGAGCAGCAAATCCTAGAGGCCAACCCCATTCTGGAAGGTGGGTTATTTAGCAAACTTGCCTGATTTACCACATTTATCTCAGGATAAAAAGAAATCAGAAATGGATCTTTGAACCATCTGCATAAGTGCTAAACTCCCTGAAATACAGGTGTTGCACAGTGGGCGTTGTCTATACTTTTCTGTATGTCTCTAAGAAGTCCAGAGCAGCTTCACTAAATCATTCTGGAGGTCTTCAGACTTGCCAAGCTCTCTTGGCTGGCCAGATATAGACCCCATTTGGAACATCTGAATATGTTTTTTAGGATCTAATTATCTGGATGCAGAGCTGCCTCTCCCTTCAGGAGGCAGCCTGAGATCAGATGTTGTCCAGTGCTTGTCAGCCCTGCCATTTGGAACACAATGTGTAAAATACTCGCAGAAAAATAGAAGGGCATGAAAAATAGCCTTGATGTTCATCAACTGCAATAATCCAGATACTAACTCTGTCCCTTGCCCATCAGCTTTTGGAAATGCCAAGACAATTCGAAATGACAATTCAAGCCGTTTTGGGAAATACATTGATATTCACTTCAGCCCAAATGGTGTGATAGAAGGAGCCCGGATAGAACAGTTTCTTCTGGAGAAGTCCCGGGTCTGCCGGCAGGTGAGGGCACTGGCAGGTACATTCTGCCTGCCCCTGTGTTACAAGCTTATCCTGACAATGCTGTCCATTGGCCTACTTCTTTTTTTTTAGGCTCCAGAGGAGAGGAACTATCACATCTTCTACTGCATGCTAATGGGGATGAATACAGAGCAGAAAAAGATGCTGAATCTGGGCACTGCTTCTGAGTACACTTATCTCACTATGGTAATAGCTCTGCTTTCTTCTCTATAATCCCTCTGCCATTTGCTTCTCCCAGTAAGCAACTACAATCACCAGGAGCTGCAGATGGTAGCTACCAAATAGCTGGTCCTTTCCTTAGAGTACCAAAAGCAGTTACACCAAAAATGCTGTGAGTCTCAGTTTCACAAACTTACTGTATTGTTCACCAGTAGGAAGCAACTTGTGGCAGGTCAAAGCTTTATATCAAAGTCAGACTTGAGAAACATAAAGGACATCTTAAAACAGGTAGGAAATACCCCCAGGCAGTCAGATTTCAGAGGAACACAAGGGATCTCATGCCAGGGAGAACAGGAATCACATATGTGTGTCTTAGAGGAAAATGAATAAGCAGAATCCTAGTCCTTATATCTAATAAATCATAATGCAGGTAGCTGGCATTCAATGTAACCTCCCACCATGGATGTCAATGTCCCTGTCTGGGTTTATGATCCCATTGTGGCAACAGTGGGATGTTCATAAGTGAGATTTTTTTTAAATAGCTAATTGGTTTATTTAGGATATGAAAGTCATAATGAAAATCTTGTTCTTTTGCCTGTGTAGATATCTCATATTAAATATGTCAGCTGTTTTGATTTAGGCTGTTCTACAGCTGTGGAAAAAATGGGGCTTAGTCCTACTGAAGTTAGTGAGAGCTGGGCATCTAGTTTCAGAGGAAATTAAATCAAGTCTATAATCTGTTTCTGGAGTCTTAAAAGCAAAACCATAAAAGTTGCTGGAGATTTTTTCAAATGTAATGTTTTCAGAATAGCAGTGATCTTGCAGCAAAAGCTGATGGGTGCAATTAGAGCAATTCATCCATTGGCCATTCCATAAAAAGGCCCCTGAGTCAGCAGTAGGGCAGAATGATACAGAGATAGGAAGATTGGATTAAATCCATGGTTTTGTTAAGGTCAGCTATTGGCACAAGCTGTTATGTTTACATGCTGTAAACTGAAATGTCTAGGAATATTTCACTGTTGTAATCATCACTCTATATTGTCCAAAATAGTAAGGATATACAAAAGGCATTTCTCCATCTCCGTTAGGACTGAAAATAACTTCCATCAAGAGCAGCATCCTAAGATCCACTGTGCAGGCATTGCTGAAGGTTCTTCTGACACTGCTTTGGATGCTTTCATTTGCCTTCCACTAGAACCTAATATTTTTATTTTGAGATTTGCCTTCTAGTATTGATCCAATCCTACTTGCTTTGATTTGGGATAAGGGCTCTTAATTGTGCATTGACAAGGCAGAGAGAGGAAACCTAAGAAACAGGCACGGCCTTGTAAATGTAGGTAACCTTGTCAAAGCTTTCTGTCCTTCTATGCTCCAGAGCAGCCTTCCCTTCAGCTTTTCATTTTGGCCTCCCCAATATTCAGTCTAGCCCTGAAGAAATGCATTATTGAGCCCTCTGCTAATGGGTTCTTGAGAGTGAAGATGGAGTAAGAAACAGCCATGAGAAGAAGATATAGAACGTCTAAATAGATTTTTGCCTTGTGTCTTGTGGCAATTGATTCACAGAACATCCACTCTGCGTACAAAGGTTTGTCAGCCTTTCTTCCTTGTATGGGTACCAGGAGGATTTTCCTTACCTGTGGATGTGGTGTCTTGCAGGGCAACTGCACGTCCTGTGACAGCCGGAATGACGCCAAGGATTATGCCCACATCCGCTCAGCTATGAAGATCCTCATGTTCTCAGACTCTGAGCACTGGGACATCAGCAAGCTGCTGGCTGCCATCCTGCACCTAGGGAATGTAGAATTCCAAGGTAAACTCAGCACTGTCTCAGACTTGATGGTAAGGGTACTTCTCTTAGGTGCTTCCTGCTTCCGTCTCTACAGATCAGGTTGTGCTGCTCTGCCCTGAATCAACAAGTGAACAGAGTTGAAAGGGCAGGCAGATAAGCACT
>VYZS01046260.1:33344-93072 GCA_013400695.1 Neodrepanis coruscans
TCCCTGGAAAAACTGATGAAAATCCTTGAGCAGTGCCAGCCATACTTCATCCGCTGCATCAAGCCCAACGACTACAAGAAACCACTGGTAATTTCTCACAATATAAGCTCTTGCCTTCAGTAAAGTTTTTAATCAAAAAAATCTGTCAGTTGCTGTGTGGCACTTTATAGCTGTACTTGGCTGCATCCAAGAAGAGCTGGAGTACAGGCTATTTCTGCAATTAAGACAGTTGGAGGATATAGCATTGTTAAGATGCAAAAACATCTCAAAAATACATCCTAGTGTGATGGATGGCAAAAAAAGCACACAGGTGTATTCCCGAGCAGAGTTACAGAAACCTTTTCTGTAAAGATAAAGACAAACCTGGAGAGTTTGTGGCCCCTTTACAAGGGGACAAAGAAAGAACATTGGGATCCAACAATGATCATACTGTGAAATAACCTGAGAGAACAGGAGAGCTATTGGAGATTGTGAATGGAGGGATATGGCTTAATCTGACACTACAGGAAAAGAGGAGTCAGTTTGCCATTAAAATGCTTGTCTGGAAGTCAGGAGATCTCGACCCAGTTCTACACTAAAACCTTGCCTGGTGTTGGTCAAGTGAGTTAGTAATTTTGAAGTACTGCATGTGGCTCAGTGAGCCTGTTTTTAATCTGCATAACTGGAAATGAGCAGCAGGCCTGCTCTGCCTTGCATGGTATGCCCAAAGGGCCCATGCTGCTACTGCAGGTATTCACACCTGCAAAATGATTCAAACAATTCACTGTTCATGCGGTTCTAGAATTGAAAATGGTTGCTAAAGCCAGACTGAAGTTTAGGAACTGTTTTTACTGCTGACGTACACAAACTCGAGGACCCTCTGGGATGACTTGTGTATGCCTATTATGAATTAATTTAGTGCAATAGAGAAATAAGAAGTAAAATTTAAAAAAGCATAGTAGGGGTCATTTTGCAGCCCCTCTGAGGCTGGAGGTTAATAGGTATGTTTTGAGGGATGCTGCATATGTACCTTCCAGTGCTAAGTCTCCTCATTGTCTGCTTTACCTTGCAGTTGTTTGACCGGGAGCTGTGCATCAAACAGCTGCGATATTCGGGGATGATGGAGACCATCCAGATCAGGAAAGCTGGGTACCCAATTCGCTACACCTTTGAGGAATTCTTTGAGAGATACAGAGTTCTCTTGCCATGGTCTCTTCGACAACAGGTGTGAAAGAAAAAACATGGTTTAAGGCTAATCTGACTTTTCCTTATGAGGCTTTGGTCTTTCCCATGGTAGGAAGTTCTTGGATCATTGCTGGCACAGTGCTGGTCATCACAGGAGCTGTTATGACAGGAAATGTCACCACAGTAATTATAGCTACATACTTACATACTCAGTTGGACATTAGCTGAAAATGCAAAGCTGCCTTTAGGTCCAGCTGTCCTTGGCCTGCTCCACACAGACATCCCAGGCAGGGTGACATCCCCATTGCCCTCAGATATTTCTTTTCTGTAATCACACACTTCTCAGGTCTCTGACATCCTCATCACACTTGAACTCTGGAATGTTTGTCCGTTCAGTTCCTCCTTTTCCTGACTACTTGGGCTGAATCACTTTCATTCATTGTACTTTCAGCCCAGAGGTCTGCAAGACCTTGTCTGTTTCTGTTCTTTGCCCTTTGGCATGCAGGGCAGTAGGTCCTTACACAGCACAGCTGCTGTGTTTCACAACCAAGCCCTAACTAACATCATCATGCTTTTGCACATCAGCTGAAGAACGATGTTCGACAGAGCTGCATCAGCATCTCCGAAGCAGTGCTGGGCAGGGATGAAAGCTGGCAAGTTGGAAGGACCAAGATTTTCCTTAAAGTAAGTCAAAAGGACAGTTTATTGCCTCTTCTGAAAGACTGGATGCTTCATAGTACAGCCTGACCTGCTTGTGTAAGAGTGGTGGCCCAGGAGGACTGGGTTCTCTCTTGAATCTGAGGGTGGGTCTTTGTTCCTGAGAGCCAAATAATTCCATGGAAACAGTTTGATGTAGGAGAGGCTGATCCTGTTCCTGTGCTCCAGCGTTTGCAGCTGGAACAGCACAGTGCAATGTATTGGAGAATAAAAAAGAATGAGATACCAGCACTCTGCTACAGGGAACTGCCTTGCCTGTAGCATTTCCTCAGGTAAAACAGTCCTACTACTTGTATAAACAAGTATATAGACAGACTAGATGGGCTCAGGTGGTGTGTACACATCCTACTGCAGTCTTATAAATTCATTTTAATCACATTACACTATGTCATGCTGCCTTGGGGCCTCTTTCAGACCATGTGCCCAGTTTTCAGAGGTTGTAGGTGTGTCTGCTCAGCTGGCATATCCATACTTTCTTTTAACAGGAACATCATGACACTGTATTGGAACTTCAACGCCAAAATATACTCACAGATAAGGTTCTTCTTATCCAGAAGGTGATGAGAGGATTGAAGGACAGGTTGGTGATCTTTGGTCAATTCACTTTGGTTTGAAGCAGTTACCTTTGTGGTACAGCTTGGCACACTCTGTGTAGCATTTCTGAATGTGAAATGTACCAATCTACACTTTCCACCAGCCTGACATTTCATGTTCGTCATGTAACAGTGCACAGTTCATCCATGCAGATTTTACAAAAGGATTTGTTGTGGCTCAGGGTTGTTTTTTTTTATTTTCATCATGCTTTTCAAAATGCAGCTTTTATGAAAAGAAAGGGTTAGAAGGAGGATTTGCTCTTAATATTTCTAGTAAACAGTAGACAACTGGAAAGCAAGAAATCCCCGTGAAATCTATGCTCTTCACAGAGCTACAAGAATTCTCTTCTTTAGGATGCTTCTTGGATACAAAATATAGAAAAAATCAGATAGGAACTCACTAATACTTCTCTTTGCCAAGGATGCACAACTTTCACATTTTGTACCGTTTAGTTTGAAATATCTTCAGAAGTGAAATTTAGTCCCTGTCAAGTAAATCTTTATCCTCATTAAATGCTTTACACCATGATGTGTACATATCTTGTATCCCCCAACCAGAATGATGATATAGGGCTGAATGCTGGCTTGGATTAGAAATATTCTTGACAATAAAGAAGTAAGAACTAAAAAACATGACACAAAATATTCTTGGCAGTAGAGATAAGCAAGAACTAAAAAAACATGACACAAATGCCCAAAAATTTCCCCCTTTTTTCAGACTCTGCCTAACAGAGTCTCTAACAGAGTATCACCTCTCCCTAAAAATTCAACTTGCTTTTATTTTTAAACCATGAGAACACTGGGCTGCTTCTGCCAGCCTCAGTGTGAGAGTTTGTACCATGGGAAGTTCTTCTTGCTCAGATGGGCTCCTTGGCCTGGCAGCAGAACCCTGGGGAGCAAGTGGTTATTAGGTGGGGGAGTTAACTTATCCAGTCTTGATGTAAGGGGTTTTGAGTTCTTACAGAGCTCTTGGACCACAGCAGTGAGTTTGGTCTGCAGTTGCTATGAGTATTTTTGCAGCAAAAAAGGCTGAGATCAGACTGTAGGAAAAACAGACATCCCAGGAAAAAAAAGAAAAGCCATCTTATTCTTTACTACTATGATAAGAAGCAACAGAGATAACCTATTGTTTGTCATCTCACATGTCTGTCTGCTTAGGAAGCAGTTCCTGAGGCAGAGAAAGTCTGCTGTAGCCATTCAGTCAGCCTGGAGAGGCTACTGCTGCCGGAAGGACTTCAAAATGGTACATATATATCTCTATCTATCTATCTATCTATCTATCTATCTATCTATCTATCTATCTATCTATCTAATCTTTGTGGGTGTTATATACTATGCCCTGCCAGACTGAGTAGAGTATTAGGAATTGAGATATTCACAACTGAATGGAAGAGAGGCAAGATGGCAGAGTGTAAAGAAGGGTGTAAAGTCCAAGGAGGGCTCTGGGACCTCTCAGGGCTGGCTGAATTCTGCTTTCTGGTGAAATAGTCTGCTGCTTTTCTTGGGATTGCCATATCCATGGCTCCAAAAGCGTGACTTTGATTGTCTGTTTTCATTCATTTGGCTTCATTGCTGCTCTGTTCCTTCTCTTGTCATAATCCCGGGCTATCATTGTCACTCTCTGGAGCCATTCCCTAGAACAGATCCCTCAAATAACTCGATATATCTAATTTTAAAGGCCTATTAATGGCAGGATATAGATCATAAGGGATAATACCACATTAGCTGCTTCCAGTGTCTTTATCCAGCTCCTGGACTGTGTTGTGTTCTGCTCACCTCTGTTCTGCGCCGCACTGACCGCGTGTGTCCCGGTCCACAGGCCATGCTGGGTTTCGGGCGCCTGCAGGCGCTGTGCCGCAGCCGGCAGCTCGCTCAGACCTACGGAGCCACCCGGGCTCGGATCGTGCGGCTCCAGGCCGTGTGCCGTGGGTACCTGGTGCGCAGGAAGGTGGCAGAGCAGAGGAAGGCTGTGTGTGTCATACAGGCCTATGCCAGGGGCATGTTCGCTCGCCGGACCTTCCAGAGGATCAAGGGGGAGGTATGCTCGTGGATACCTTGGGAACGTGTCGTTTCTGTGAAATCCCACTGGAGGTTTCATGACCAGCAGGTGTTGTCATAGCGTAGTGCTGGGTGTCGATATTCATTCTGGGGTATTTGTTTTGAGCTCTTGTCAAGTACAAAAGCAGAGTGTTAAGCAGACTGATCTTGTTTACATTTGCTTTGTGTGATCACTGTCACGGATCAACACTTCACTGACAGAGCTGAAGAGGTTTTGCCCGAAGGGAGGAGAAAAATAAGATGTTTGTGTGTGTATCAGCCAGTCCTGCAAGGGGAGATCAATTTCCAAAGCTAGGCCTGATCGTGGCACGCAGGGATCCATTCAGAAGGGAATCCTAATGCAGTGTGTCTTGGTGTGTGCTTCTAGCCCTTGGTGGTCCATAGTATGTGAGAGGCCTCTCCATGTTCTCCTTTCTGTACTAATTCTGTACAAACAGGACAAAGCCAGTTTGCAGATTTCTGCCTGTGGGCTGTTCCCTAAAGTACCCAATCTAGAACTGAGTCCCTGTTGGGACACCTTGTTAATGGCTGAATGGAGCTGGCTCAGCCAGTGTACAAATGATGACAGAATGTTGTCCACAGAACAACCTGGAAGCCAGGAATATCCAGCTGGAAAAAGAGAAATATCTCACCCCAGTCCTTGGGCCACGGGAGGAAGCCACGAGATCACAAAAGGTGGGTATATTGATGGAGGAACACTGAGTGCTATGTTCCTTGGCTGACAAGAGACCTTGTCCAGCTCACACCTGCAGACTTGCTCAAACATCTGAGCACTGATATGTATTACAAAAGAGAAAACATAGTTGTAAACCTGTTTGTAATAATGTTTTGAAAAGGGACGAGGCAAACACATACACATTTCTGATTGCAGCATGAGCTAGCACATTAGCCAAATATGCCCAATGCTATTACAGCCCCCTGACACAAAACATTTTTAGATTTTAAATACTGTGGAATTTTCTGCTGTTACAAATTCTGTGATTTCCCTGTATTATCTCTTGTTGATAAGGTCCTTGAATAATTGCACATCATTATCAATAGGCCAACAGTCCATAAGGACAGCTGTAAGAGCAAGGCCCTGCTGTTGATGTGACAGGTCTTTGTGACTGCTTGGCACAAGCAACTTTTGACTTCCCATTTCAACCCTGCACTGGCAGAGCTGGACCTCACTGTCCCATACCTTTGTAATAGTGTTTCATTCCTCACAGTCCTTCGTTGTAATAGAATGATGTTCAAGTCATGCCTAACCTCTTTCTATATGTGAAGGAACACCTGGCAACTCAGAAGAAAGAGGAGGCTGAAGCAAGAGAAAGGTCGAACACACCAACAAATCATGATGTTATCAGTGACCAAGAAATGGTGGACAAAATTTTTGGGTTTTTACCTTCTATGATCGGAGGCCAAGAAGGACAGGCTCCTCTGGGTTTTGAGGTACAGAGCTTCAGAGTGGTAATGGGTGGTGCTTATCCCTTGTGTAAGTCCATTTTCTGTTAGAATTCCATCAGTGGTCAATTCTGTTTAACCAACTCCTGTACAGTGAAAGAGTCACCCAAATTAGTCATCCAGACAGTCACTGCAGCATCTGCTTTCAGAGGTCAGTTCCCAAAAGTTTTTGGTCATATGCAGTTTGGGGACTATATAGCTTCAAACTGCATACTTGTTTCTTTGGCCCAGCCAAAGAAAATTCTCTGCATTTGGCACTGAACTCATGGTCTACTGATAGTGATTTTCTGCCTGAAACAAGCTGAAAGTTCATGACCCAAGTTATCCCATGTTCTTAAAAGCAAAACTTGAGATATACTGGTCCTGATAGCTGTGGAGGATGGAATTGTGTAGGCAGAGATGGGCAAAATAGAATGGCCTGGCTTAGTGCAGGATGTGAACAATGAGATAACACCTGGATTTTTCATCAGCAATATTCTTGTTGAGGACTAAGACAGGAAGGCCATATGGAATGGATGAATCACAGAAGGACAACCTCTCAGTCCAAATGATCTGGTAGCAACTGTAAGTGAATTTGAGGTTAGCTGGAAAGGTAAATTCTGGAGTACCTATGGCCAAAAAGAAACCCCAAAACCAAACATAAGAATATCAGAGTTCAGGGGAAAAAAATATGCTTCTTCCTCATGTTTTGCACAGGACTTGGAAACAACGCCTAACAAGCTGGAGGAGGTGGACCTGGACATGGTTCCCATGAGTGTGGAGCTAGAAGAGGAAGCAGATGGCCTGGAAGAGTACACCTTCCCCAAGTTTGCAGCTACTTATTTCCAGGGGTCTTCTACACATACACATATCAGGAGACAACTGCGGCACCCACTGCTCTACCACGATGACAGGGACAATGTCTTGGTATCTTGCTCCTTCTTGTTGTTGAACCTGCTCTCTCCACAGCCCTGGCTTTACAGATCCACTCACCCTTGGGTCCCCTACCTCTGGCACAACCCTGGGAACCACAGAATCTAGAATCCTTATCACTTGTAGAAAAGTAGCAATTCCCATCAGCAGTTTTTGGCATTTTGCAGGAAGGCACTTCACACAAACACCTGCCCAACGCAGGATCTCTGGTCACCTTCAGTCTGCCCAAAAAGGAACTCAGAGGTTTGTTTTGACTTTGTTTTGCCTCCCCTTTGAGGGGAAAAATGGACCAGAGAAAAGCATTAGGGCTCACCCTTCTCTCTGCTCTTGTTAGGGTTGCTGCTCTGTGAGTAAGGACAGAAGGGGGGAGGGCCAGGCCTCCAATATCCTGTTGAACCAGAGGGGGATTGAGGAGAGTGTTTTCCTTGGTGCTAAGCAGCCTTGCAGAATTGAGGATCTCGTGTGTCAAAAACTTTTTTTATTGCTTGGCTTTCTAGTTTTGAGCATGAGGGCTCCTGGAGGACCCCACTCCACTGCTTACCTGCTGCGCTGGGTAAATGCAGAGTGCAGTTCAGCCAAGGTTTCTCCACTTCTCTCCAGCCCAGGTGCCAGTAAAGGGAATGGTGAGGGCTCAGCAATCAGACAGCAAATCTCATACTCTCGCTAGAGCTGCACCCTCTTCCTTTAGCATGAAAGTGTTGTGAGTGTTGCTTTCATGTTGTTTGACATGAAACTAAACTTTTGCTGTAAATAGCAAGAGGAGATGGAGTTTTAATAATTTGGACTGGGTAAAGGAAGAAAATGTTTTTATCTAAACAGGCAGAAATGGCATGAGGCCAGTGGTTCTCCTGGCAGTGTCTGACTGGGCTTTCTGCTACTACAGGCTTCTCTAGTTGTGTGGGTGATCATCCTGAGGTTCATGGGGGATCTGCCAGAGCCAGTAATGTTTGCCAAGAATGCCACCACCAAGAGCAGCTCCGTGATGACACAGATATATGACACACTTGGCAGGAAAACCCAGGTCCAGCTGAGGAACGACAGCCCAAATATGGTGAGAGAAGCAGGCTATGTTTATGTTTTCATTTGCTTTCCCTAATTTCTGTGCTATTCTACCAAGAGTGAGAAAAGCAAATTCATGCTACTGTACTTGAAATGCCACAAGTGCAAAAGGCTCCAGTCAGTCCTGGCAGGACACTGCAGCTCCTTCTGGCAGGAGGGGACAAAACAAAAACATCTTCATTTGAGCATCTTCCTGTCCATAATGAATCATTCTTGCTGCACATTAAACTAATTTCCTAAAATGGTGATGTGTGTTGCAGAGAGAGGGCAGAAGGGATAACAAGATTTCGAAGGGGATCTCTTCCCTGAAGCTGAAACGGTCATCCAAGCTGACAGGGAAGGTAAGAGGTTGAAATAAATTGCTTCCCTTTCTTCTTGCCTGGAACCCTGTCTTCACCTTCTGACAGATGTTATGACAGCAACCTCCCAGCTGGGAATTTGTTCCCCTGAGACAGCAGTGCAGCCCTGTGTGGGATACCTTGTGCAGTGTTCTTTGGAAATGATCCCCCTGTGCACTGTTGTCATCCATTCTCTGGCAGAGAACACAAGGAACAATTTATTCTTGAGAACTGAGGGCATTACGGAACAGTTTACCCAAAGCCCTGAGCAGACTGAGAACCACCATGTGCTGAAGGCTGTACAGGACAGTACAAGAGAGTTCTCCTAGGCAGTGCTAGTGTTGTAAGAGTGCATTTAATGAGTTACCTTGAGAGGGAAGGGGAGAATATGGCCTGGCTCTAACTGCTCCTGCACTGAGCAGAAAAAGGTTTAGCCAGAAAGAGAAGAAGAAGAGTAGTTTCTGGGAGAGCTGCCTGCTAAGAGGGGAGGTTTCTAGCGCACTCTGGGGTTCTCCTTGGTTTCTTTCAGGTGACAGACCAGCTGCGAACTGGAGAAGAGGCTTTCCAAGAGGACACCTCAGTCTCTGAGAGACCTATGTCCAACCTAGAAAAAGTGCACTTCATTATTGGCAATGCAATTCTGCGTCCTGCCATCAGGTAGGAAATTTGTGCCTCCTTCCTAGGACCACATGCCCATTGCATAAGGAAATCCAGCATCCCCTTTCCACAGTCCTGAAGAATGACTCCCTTACTGCCTTTTCTGGTATTTTCATGTTGCAGTTTAGGCCAGCTGTCTCCATGCATGGCTTTCTGAGTGCCCCACAGGTATGAATGGGGCAGAGCTCAGGGCTGTAACCCAATCACACCTGAAGGTGGAACAAAGCCCTAGAATGAGGGAGAAGAGTAAGACATATGGACACTAGGTGGATGAGAGATTCCCCAATAGCCTGTTGCTGAGCCCTCAAGCAATATCCCCAAATCAGGGGTCTGGACTGCTGAATGTATCAGCCACTAAGAAGAAACCCTGACCACAAGCCTTACGAGGCTGGGCCTTAGGCCAAGCAGGGTGTGAGGATAAGACAGAAGCTGGTTGGTTCTGAATCCTCTCCATTTTAACTTAAGCAACACTTCTCTGTAACAAAGCTCACAAGCACAGGCCCTGCATTGACCTCAGTCATGGGCTGCATTCCTCTCTACACAGTCGCTTTATTTCAGTCAAGACACTCCCTGGAGCAGATTCTCAGCTGACAAAAATTGCTTTCAATCCATGTATCATAACAGCCACAGGCTAAGTACCTATTCCCTCGGGCTGTGTTTCATCATATGTTCTATCAGGGAACAAAAAACTCATCGAGCTTATGTCCTCCCACAACAGAGTTGCCAAATGTATTTTACAAGAGTCTAGAAAAATTCAGATTATTTTTTAATAGCAGTTTTTTCTGTATTCAGATTTTTGCATGTCTCCCATATGTCCTTGCTGCAGGCAATTTGCATTTTCAGAAGCTCATTCTGAAGTGCTATTTCCTCCATTCCTTGTCCAAGGATTCACTCCAAGTTTGCATATAAATATATAAATATATGAATATATAAATATATAAATATAAAATTAAGCAGGGTGTCTCCCTGTCTTATCCCCAAATCCACCTATGAGCAGACAGAAAAGAGCCACGAGATACAAGCCATGTGCTGTAGAGAGCCTGGAGCAAGTTTCAGGTGCAGTGGGACAGGAGTGGCATTTCCCAGCTGGATCACCCAGCAGTTGTTATCTCTGCACAGTCCCCAGGTTGTCACACTCCAGCATGAGAATTGCACTTGAACTGCTTGTGTAAGAAAGGGTGGCAAAGGGCCCTAAGCACACCTTGATCCATTTCTATGACCAAGTTATCTCCTGTGGTGCATCACAGGTGGTATCCCAGCGAACATGGTTAAACCTAGCTCAGATCTGCAATTGTTCCACACTTGCAGTGGAAATGTAGCCAAAGACAGTTCAGACAGTGAATCATTATCTGTTGCTCTCCCATGTTTCATTACAGAGATGAGATTTATTGCCAGATTTGCAAACAACTCACTGAAAACAGCAACAGGAGCAGCTATGCTCGCGGCTGGATCCTTCTGTCCCTCTGCCTTGGCTGCTTTCCCCCCTCAGACACCTTTGTGAAGGTACAGAGCTAACCCTCCCTACAGCACATCACATGCCTCAGCTCAGCTGGTGTCTTGTGCATTTTTATGTTTCAATGCTGACAGCCACAGAAAATGTTTGGCTGCCATAGCAGCTGGTGCTGTGGGTTCAGCAGAAACTCTTTCTGGGAATTTAAATATATTATTGCTGCATTCACATTTAATTTTTTTCTCATTACATGTCATACAGGTTGGATTCTGCTTTTCATCACAGCTCTCATTTTAGATCTGTGATTTGCGAAGAATCTGGCAAATTTTAACCTCTCCAATTCTACCTTTCCAACATTTAAAAGATGTCTCCAGTTACAACCCTAGCGAATAAATATACTCAGGAGGCCAGCATAAAACCACCATCTCTGTTTTACCAGTTCTTGTCCTACATCTCCAAGCTTTAAAAAATCCAAGAGAGATTTGGGCTTTTACATCTTTCATTAATTTCCAAGCTGATATGGATGATAAATCCACCTCACCACAGGATAAAAACCCAAGCTGTGGCTCCAACTTGATATCAGCCTTCCTCCTAGATTCCGGAGGCAAACAGGATCTATGGATGTGCCTGAAACTTCTGCCTTGCTTTACTGACACCCCAGTTCAAATGATTAATTTAATTATAAATGCTGTTAAATGGGCACTACTTGTAACAAACCAGACACGAGCCATAGGCATATTTTGCTACCAGTCTTCATCCAAAGACTCTGAACTGTGCAGAATTCATGAAAGACATGACCATACCCGACCTCTAGGAACAGTCTTTATCATTAAAATAACCAGGTGAATGACCCATGCTAGCATTAAATACAGATATGTAAATACAAGCCCATGTCATCCAAGAGCCATACAATCTCCAAAAGCTCAGTTTATCCAATTCTTCTTTTCCAATGTCCAGTCTTAATCATGGACTTCAGCTATTGATACTGCCAGAGAACTTGGTAAAATAAAAGCATCAATCATTATCAGTCCTGACTTGCAATTAGCCCTTTTCCCATCACTTCCATTTGTACAAAATGTCACAAGACTTCAGGCTCTCCAGTTGAAAGCACTAACCCTTCCTAATCATATGAATAAAGTCTCCCCTGTCTAATATTTATCATATAGTTAAACATGGTGAATAGACTGACACAAGTCTTCCCCTTTGGACTGAAATCCCTGAAGAATGAGTGAAACTAAGTGCCTCAAACCTCCTTTTTGAAAACACTACTTCCAACCCTAACCTTTGATATTTTCTGGTGAACTGAAAGTCTGTTCTGGTGAACAGACCACTCTAGTGCACCAGTTGCAGAAGGTTTTTCATACTCTGTGAGGATCAGTGTTTCCTAACTGTGCTCATGCTCTGTGCACACAGTACCTGCTGAATTTCATCCACCACGGGCCCGCGGGCTACGCCCCATACTGTGCTGAGCGCCTGAGACGCACCTACACCAACGGGGCACGGACAGAGCCGCCGAGCTGGCTGGAGCTGCAGGTACCCACTGCCTCCTGGGGACATTTTATACTGCCATCACTAACCTGGGCTAACAGATCTTCCTAAACCCCATCATGGAAATCAGCTGCACAAGGGGATTAAAGGCCAGCTGCCTTGGTCTGGGCAGTTTCTTGGATATACCTCTTCTGGCTATCCAGTTAGCCTAAATCCAGTAGAGGATGGAAGTTAAAAGCTGCAACACATGATTTGCAGAGAGATACTTCCGTCCACTCAGGAGCCACAAGCTAGAAACCAGCTCCTGGGGGAAGCTCTGACCATCATTTCTGGAAAGAACTGAGCAGGGCTTATGCTTTTAAAATGGAGGGAAGAAGGGAGTTTGATAGGGCTATATTGTCCTCCTCTTCCTTTAAATGTCATCCTAGTAACTGAAAGTCATACATACCCCCTTGAAGTAAAAATTTCAGTTCAATTCCTCCCTAAAGCTCAGTGAATCCTATTGCCTAACACACATCTTTCTGGGCAAAGTACTTGCTGCAGGCAATGTCTCCTCTGCTGTGTGTAAGGTTGTTCCCAAAAGTCATCAGGACAAATATGGCTCATGATAAGTCTATCAGTCCACACTGTTGTGTGATTATCAGCTCTCCTGAGCTGTGAGGAGGAGAAAACTTGAGTCCAGTGCTGCTCCAGAGGTGTAATTTATATTTAAGATTCACCATACATTGAAGAAACTGTCTGGGTGTTGGAGATTCACTTAAAGATTGTTGACTGGGTTGTACAGTGTGTAGCTCAAATCTAAATGCTTTTTTCATTCTTCAGATAAAAGTGAGGTTTGCTCATAATTTGTTTCTCTCATTTAACTCTGACTTACAGGCAACAAAGCAGAAGAAACCCATTATGTTTAATGTCACCCTGATGAATGGCCAAAGCATCACTGTCCCTGCAGACTCTGCTTCCATTGCCAAAGAGATTTGTCAGTTCATAGCAGATAAAATCAAACTGAAGGATGCCTTTGGTTTTTCACTCTACATTGCTGTGTTTGATAAGGTAAAGTTTAGAAAAATAGAATGAAAGCTCCCTTCTCTTTTTGTGGAGTTGCTGCTGCCCACCCAGCTTCACTGAGGACTCCCTCTAACTTCTAACTCAACCCAGTCCTGCACTCAAACCAAATCAGTTCTGAATCCCAGCTGGATCTCAGGACCTGGTTATTCTATTCTGCTGTTCTGCTGGCTCACCACTTACTAATTCCTGCTGCAGCCCTGTAAGGTTTCCTTTGCAGGCCACACAGCTGACTAGTAAAAATACATCCACTTACCACATCCAGCTCGCACATCCATCTGCTTGTCTTTCTGGAGTTTTTCCTGCTGTGGGGAGAGCAGGAGCATTGTGCTTGTCCTTCACTCAGCCCCAGAGCAGGCGTGCGGTAAGTGCAGTGTCCCTTTGTGGCAGGTGTGGTCTCTGGGCGGGGGCCGGGATCATGTCCTGGATGCCATCTCGCAGTGTGAGCAGCTTGTGCGGGAGCGGGGCACCCACGAGCGCCACGCGCCCTGGCGCCTCTACTTCCGCAAGGAAATCTTCACCCCCTGGCACAACTCCCAGGAGGATCCCGTCAGCACTGACCTCATTTACCACCAACTCATTCGCGGCGTGCGGTTTGGAGAGTACCGCTGTGAGAAGGTGGGTGTCCTGATTCATCCTCCTAAAGAGGCAAAGCTCTATTTACACTTCCCACACTAAAAAGCATGAAGATGAGCTAAATTTGTGGTGAATGTGAACAAAACTCTTAGTGAACAATTCCTGTCCAGGTGATTGTGCCAGAGGTCACACTGGCAGCTCTTAAGTAATACCCTTTCTTTCCATGCAAATTTCTGTTCATGTGACAGATGGAGGCATGTCCAAAAGAGCACATTTGGTCTTATTTTAAAGTATCTTTGCTATGATTGTGTGAAGTCCATCCCTTCTTATGCTGGATGACTGTTAAGTGTTATCCAGACAAAAATGGAGAAAATCCCATTCCTAAACTGGCTTCAAGGTTGAACCAGGCTATCTGGCCTTTGTGACATCTTTCTAGGCCTTTTTTAATGGATTAATTGTTTCAGGAGGAGGATTTGGTGGAGATAGGTGCAAAATATTGTTATATCCAATTTGGAGATTCCATCCGCAATGAACTTGTGCAGAAGGTGCTCCATGACTGTATCCCAATGAAACAACTGAAGTCCAAGCCCTTGGAAAAGTGGGTGAGCCTTATAACCTATGCACATGCCAAGGTAAGAGGTTTGTCTGGCACTGCTGGGTAACCACTCTTGGGCACCAGCTTCTGCTTCTTTTGCCATTTCCATTTATGAACAGTCTGTAGAGGGAAGAAGGAAAGCCAGCTCAGTTTGTATATCCCAAATAGTTCATTAGGGCTGGGGGAGCAGAGAACCTTTCCACTCACTCTTCCATATAAGGCTCAGCAGTGGGGCAGAACGAAAAAGTACATTTAAATCTCTGAATACAGAGTAGCTTTCAAGGCAATCAGGTGAGGATGGGTGTGGAGCTGGAATGGATTACCTGAGTTTTTTGCATGGTACCCAAAGCATGTTAGACTCTGAATAGCTAACTCAGTGAGAACTGGATAGAAATTTGGAATCCACATGCCTGTGGGCAATCTTAGGTGCATGTGGCATGGGCCCCTGAAGATTGTTCCTGATTTACTTACTCCAGGTACCTGTGACACCAGTGATAGCAGAGGGTTGTTGGGAATCTCCAGGACTGGGTTTGCTCTTTATTGTCTGCAGATCATGCAAACCAGATTTTACTGAGAAACCCTTGGGTGTGTTTTTATCATGCAGGCCCCATACACACAGGACCGTCTCTCCTCTCAGACTGTGAAAGAGCAACTTGTAGATTTTGCTCGTTTTCAGTGGCCTTTGCTTTTTTCCCGGTTCTTTGAAGTCACTAAGTTTTCAGGTAATACCTGGAGCCTGGGAGTAGGGGACAGACATAAGATCAGTGGAGGAAGACTTGTATAGCATTGATAAGGAGTTTTTTTCTGTGTTTTCAGGGCCCAGCTTGCCTAAGAACCACTTCATAGTTGCTGTAAATTGGAAAGGCATCTGCTTCTTGGATGAGTCAGAAAAGCGGCTCCTTGAGCTGAGCTTCCCAGAGATAACTGGGATCCACACCAACAGGTGAGGGTGCCAGGAAGACCAGATCTGAAGAAGGCATCCCCTCCATACTCAGAAAGCATGTACTTTCTCTGACATGTCCTTAGGTGATTTATTATGTGCCTGGAAAGGTGGCTTAGCCTCAGTCTGGGAAACAGAAAGGGGAAAACTCCTGAGCAGCCTGTAAAGAAATACTGAAATGGCTGGATCCTTCCAGCTGGTGGAACGTGATCTTGCTTAGTCAGAAAGGTGTAAGGAAGCACAGAGAAGCATCAAGACAAGAATGGCCCAAATAACTGACATAGCTAAGCCACTGTCTGTTGTGCATGCTGGGAGTTCACACTTCTCAGGCGTCATGGACCTGACCAGGATAACTGAGAGAAAGAGGATAACCACCTCATGTGCTCAGGGCACACGTCCTTCCATCAGGTCACTCACAGAAAAGGGACTTACATACATGAAAAAGAGTGTGAGAGGACTGTCAGAGATTTAATTAGTTGCCCAGTTACTTCAAAAAAAGGGTGCTCTTTTGTCTATAATGAAGCACTTTTGTACAAAATATAGTGGAGTCCAGAGTAAAGCTGAACTATTTCAGTCCTTCACACCTGCCAGCTCATGGGAAGGCAAATTAAGAGCTACCAATGCTCATTGTAAGGGAGTTACCTGCAAGGACGTGTAGGTGCCTTGGCTGTGTTTGCAGATGGGTCTGCAAGTTTTTCAGATGCTTTGGTGACAAATTGTTCAATAATACATAGGGCAGTGAAGTCATTTGGACAGAGCTGCACTCTCATCACACTTCGTGCCGAGGAGTTTGTCCTGACATCTGTGAACAGTGTTGTCATTGCTGAGCTGGTGGTGACACTCCTGGAAGGACTCAAGAAAAGATCACGATTTGCTGTGGCAATGCATGAGAAAAAATCCCAGGGTAAGTCTTACAACTTTTCCACAGGGTGGGGAAGAAATCTGAAGAGAAGATTGTTGAAGGCACTCAAAGAGGAGTGGAAGAACTTCAGCAAGAGTCCCTTTGCTCCAGGAGGGATGAATCAGCACAGCAATGCAGAGCATAAGGAAAAGGGATTCAGTATCTTTGCAGAAAAATAACGTATCCTCCCCCTCTCTACCTCTTTTGAGTAGTGTTCAAGAACTCAGCTTGGTTATAGTAGGAAGTTGGATCTGGGCTTCCTGGAAGAACTTCACAGAGGCAGTAAACTGGAATTTTCTGTGGAATACAGTTGGCTCAAACCTACATGAGGGGTTTAAAATGTAAACATTAACTTCAGCTACTTACAGCTACTGAGTTTCTTTCCATGCTTTGCTGCCAGTCGAGACACAAAGTCAGCATCCATGTGAATCAAATGGAGTTTTGCCATTGCCCTCAGTGGATCAAAATCAGTTTGTCACAGGAAACTAAAGTGATTTCTCTGAAGTGTTACAGGATAATTAGCCATATTTACACAAATCATTTTCTATTGCTAACTGAATTCAGACCTTCAAAATACAGTTCCCTTGTCTTTCATGTTGCAATCTCTTTGCATTTTCTTGGACTGTCAAGCCTGAACAGTACTCCCTTATTCTGTTTTCCAGAAGACCCTGGCATCTTGTCCTTCAAGAAGGGAGATTTGCTAATTCTCACCGAAGACAAAAGGCTGGATGAAGACTCTGGCTGGATCTGTGCCCAGAATGAAAGGACAGGCAAAACAGGGAATGTATTTTTGGAAGATATCTACATCCTTCCATCTCTCACAAAACCCTCTAGTCAAGTGCTGGTAAGAAAAGCTAAGCAGTCTCTGTGAAGAGACTGGAAGATAAATTTTAATAACAATGTTAAATATGATTAAATTTATAACTGGAAGATATTTGTTCCACCAAAGTCACACAAGTTCTATACTTCCCACTGAAACAAAGCATTTAATTCTGTCATGTCTGAAAACAAGACTAAACCTAGCCCAGACTCTAAGGACAAGACTGGAGTTGCACAAAAGCAGTGACTTTAAAAAACATCCAGTCTGTTCACCATGGGAGATTTCAGTGACTGGAATGGTAGCAAGTAATGGATATGGGTGTGCAGTTGAATTTTGCTGCATTCACATTGGGCTTGAGTAGTGATCAAATTAGGCCTCAAGGGAAGGTCTGAGGCAGCGAATTACTTTAAAAGAACACAGTTTTTGAGGGAGTCAAGGTTTCCCACTGATCCCCCTGCTACAATTTTGTCTTCAGTTTTAGAGATTCTGCATTTTTGGTATTGGTCTAACAGGTAAAAAGCAGAAAAAATTGGGGCAAAACACACTAGTGATAAACAGGTGCATTGTAAAATACATTGTGTTTTGGATAATCACATACATTTTGATGTCTGCTACTGCTGGGTCTGTGGAAACTGCTCTCTTGAGACAGCTGTTCCCAGGTCTTTCTTGAGTGTCTGGAGATGCTGCTTTGGGGACAGAAGCTTTTGGACAGCACAGAGCACTGACCTGTGCACATATGCTGAGTAACACCTGACAACCTGTGTAGAGACCTGTCTCCATGTGACATCTCTATGTGTCTGTGTCATTCCAGAGTTTGCTGATGATGTCTCCAGACCAGAGGAGGACAGCTTCACAGAACTCCTTCATGGAGGAACCTGATGAAGAGGATGTCAAAGTGAAGCCTTACACCCTGGAGGAGTTCTCCTATGAACACTTCAGGTGAAGCTCTTCCTGTAGTGTACAATCTAGGAAAGTTCTTGTTGATCAGTGATCCTTAAAGCCTGAGATGTAATGGCATCTCCCATTTCCAATTTGGTTTCTTCTCTTTGTTCCCTGTCATTGTGACTTTGGATATGCAGAGATTCTGGCACATAGTCTATTGTATCTTAAGTCTGCAGAAATGCAAAGGGAAGGGCAGAAGAACCCCAGCTGGACTCACTTATTCCCAGCAGGCCCTATTCTTAGTTCTTACCACTTCTTCAGCAGTTACCTGCTAGTGAGGGTACAAAACATCTCAGGCCCCAGAGAGTAAGGGGTAAATTAGTTTTCTAAAACCTTTCTTCTTTTTGCAAGCCTTCTCCCCTCTGGATATAAAGGAAACTACATTTTTCTGCTCTTGTTGATGTGCAGAATCAAAGGGGATATGAGATCACTGTCTTGGGAAAGAACATATCTAGAGATAATGACTTTGTGATAATGACCTATGTTCATAGCAATACTGATTTAGTAGTTTTGTATTGCCTGCACTTTTCTTCATTCAGGGCTCCTGAGAAGGAATCCATCAGCAAAGCTGTTCTCCAGAAATCCCGTGGGCGCAGTCAACTGTGGGCACATTCTAAGGAGCCCCTGAAACAGCCATTGCTGAAGAGAGCGTGCACAGACCCTGATCTTCGGGATCTGGCCTGTCAGGCCTTCATTGATATCCTTTCTCTCCTTTCTTTGGGACCTGAGAAGGGAGAGGAAGGAAGGGGGAAGGAAGAGCTAGCTACCTCACTAAACTCACCTGTACTGAGATACCTCAACTGCATTGCAGGGGATACATTCACATAGAGGTGGGGTGTATCAAATCTGTTTCCCTTGTCTACAGAAGAAAGGTTCGTATTCCCTCACAGTGCTCCACAGCTCCTTACTTAACTGAGAATGTGGCTGTAGGAGAGACTGAGATTTACTGCATATGCCCTGAGAAAGCAGCTAACACAGTACAAATGACAGCCAAGCAGTGACTGCTGCATAGGGAAGGGGGGTAGGGGACAGGCAGGGGACATGCTTAAGATCCTCCTCCCAAAATCTGCCACTTAGACATGAACAGTATCATCAAAATGTTAGGATGCAGATAAAATTTCCCATTTGCCTTCCAAAATTGGTCTGCTTTTCTCCTTAACAGCACATTCACCCATCATGAAATTCATGGGAGACTATCCTTCAAAACAGGCACATTCCTCCGTGGAAGTCACTGACCAGATCTTTGTGGCAGCTATCCAGGAGGAGGTTCTGCGGGATGAGATTTACTGTCAGATTATGAAGCAACTGACTGAGAACAGGAACAGGTACTCACCTGTGTGCAAACACCCTGCTCCTGCAGAGCCAGGCCTCAGGTGCAGGTGGGGATCAGGAACAGAGGGGCAGCATGGCCAAATATTGGAGTGACACCTTCCCTGCCCCCTTTGGCCAGGCAGTGCTGTAGGACTCCCCTTTGTGGAGCACTCAGGACTCCTGCCTGGCAGAGAGAGGCCACAGAGCATCATTAGTCATCTCCCCCGGGCTGCTGCTTTGCTCCCATCAGCATTCCATGCTCATCTCCGTGCAGTACAGCATGAGGCAGGCCAGGTGTTACTGAGGCTCCCTTGCTCCCAAGGCATTCTGTGGGAAAAATATGGCACTGCATAATCCTTGATTCCCTTCAGTGACTGCCCTGCCAACCCTCTATTTAAGTCTCCCAATGGCAGCATTTCCCTGTACATAGTTCACACTAGATTTTTATCACCAGTGAATGAATACTTTTGTTATATTAATTAGGTTACATGACTGCCTTGCAGACCAGGTTGGTTTCACAGGTTCCTGCCCAAATGAAAATCTCTGAAGCAGGCTGGTGTTTTCTTCCCCACTCACAAAATGAGAATTTGACCTACTTCCAGGGGAACTGAATTGCAAAAAGATGCTTAGAATCATACTAATTATTAACAAAATCATTTGTCTTTTTCTGGCTGCATTGTGTCACTGCAAATGTTAGAGAAGGAGCTTCCATTTATTTATTTTCTTTCTTACCATTCCACAAAGTATTACACCTGGTGGAACTTCTGCCATGTTTTACTGTTGAATGGTAAATTTCCTTGCACACAGTAAATCTTGGAGGCTATTTAACATGTGGTCTGTAACCATGGTGCCAGTGCCATGCCTGATGTACTTCCCCAATTGAGTCACTGTTTAGAGAGGGATCACTGATGTGGAAAAAACAATGCCTGAAAGGTGGCTATTTCCATATGCTTTCATTAGAACAGCCAGAGCAATAAATCTTTCATCCTTCCCAGGCTGCTGTGCTGTGGACCATGTCCCGCTCTCACACAGACACAAACACCACTGATCTATAGAGTGTAAATGGGATTAAAATAGCGTGTCTTCATCGGCAAAATTAGAACAGTAAATGGGAATAAAGAAGGGAGGACCTCTTTATTCAGCAAAATCTGGCCCGTTCAGAGCCAGACACGCTGACTTTCCCAACCAAAACCACTTCACACCACTGAGCATTTCAGCATTTCAGAGTAATTCTGGGACACAGCTGAAGCATGTTCTGCTCCTGGCTTTGGAGGCAGAACGACTGACCACCTTCAGGCTGCAGACCTTTCTTACTAGTGAGAGCAAGGAGCCAGAAGAGCTTCAACTGGCAGATTTCACAGATGCAGAGGGTGGAATAACTGGGTTTCTGCCTGAAAATGGTACCAACTTGATCTGGAGTGTTTAAACCATACCAACCTCATTACACAGTGCCATCTACATGTTCATTTTTCAGAGGAGCACGTGCCAGGGGAGGTCAGTGTCTGCAAAGTGCTTGTGCTGGGAGCAAAGCTGGCCAGTGCAGAGGGCAAGTGACTATAAACCATTGAGAAACCACAATCTGAACACACATGAGCTTGAACAGTGGCTTTCCAAGGGGATGACACCAGGGTCACTGCTGCCAAGGTGTCTATTAACCTGGAGCTTATACTTATTCATGACATTTGCAACTGTCACTAGTATTTCTCATGCAGGACTTAGCACTGTCTTTGCATGCAGGCTGTGGTTGTTGCACAGCAAACAACTGCCAGAGCCTGGGGGAAGGCTCTGTCGATTTGCAGCTCTGCTGAATGGCACCATAATGGGAGTGTGTTTCTCTTCCCTGTAGGTCAAACAGAGAATTATGTGTGGCTGTAGCAGAACTGTTTGCTTTGTGTTCACAGGTACAGTGTGACCAAGGGGTGGCAGCTCCTCTGGCTCTGCACTGGCCTCTTCCCACCCAGCAAATCACTGCTCAAACATGCCCAGAAGTTCATAGAGACACGTCAGAAAGAAACGCTGGCCCTGGCGTGCCGTCGGAGGATTCAGACAGTGATGAGGTAAATGACCTGGCACATAACAAGCTCAAAGTGCTTAAAAATCAATAATCAGGTTCAAAAAAACACAAGGGCTAATGTGACTCTTACTTTCCTTTCCCTTTTTACATCCCCTTTTTTTTAAGTGTTCATTATTTTTAACTCTCTTTATGGACTTTGAACCATTAAGAGTGGTCTGTGTCACAATTTCACTTTTTTCTTTCAGAGTTAGTAGCATTTTAAAAAGTTCATCATCATACACAATCACTTGACTCCCAGAGCTGGGTATTTCAGACATTCTAAAGGACATGCAGCTTGAAATTATGTCCTGGTGATACCCTGACCTTACTTTTCTTTGGTGAGGCAGCACGTCCTTGTTTCTCTTATGTGTGCCTGAGGATTAGTCTTGAGTTTGTTGACTCTCAGTAGCACAGAGCTGCACATGTGCAGATAAAAATACAACAATACTACATTTTACTTCTAGTGGAGGGACACCACTGATGGCACTGCCATGTGCAGAGTGCTACTATGGCTCTGACAGTGAAGCAAAGCATATACACACTGAGAGGAGAGGATCAATACAATCAATTCCTACTCTTTGAACAATCCCAAAGGAACAAAGCCCTCACACTCACCTGGCTGCTCACAGCAAGGCACTTCTCCCTGGGCTGGTGAGGGTTGGAGCAACACGTCCCCAAACCACAGTGCTTCCTGAGCTGCTGAATGACTAGTTGTTCCAATGGAAATGACACAACCAGAGAGAGTGGAAGGGCTACCAGGATTTCAGAAAGGATCAACTAAACTGTAGGGGGAAGGTTTCCCTAGATTACTCCAGGCACTGGAATTACCCATCCTGCCACTCTGAGAACAGAGCCTTGGCATCAAAGTTGAATCCCTTTTGATGGTGCTGTGATTTACCACCTGCCTGCCACAGACCTCATCAGTAAAGAAGCTGCCCAATGATTTCCCCTTCCAGCTCCTCCATCCTCCCTCAGACCCAGGTTTGGTCTGTGAGCCCCATGGGTCAGGCTCCAGGGGAATGTTAACACAGTGGATATTCCCCCTGCAGTGGATGGGCTTTGGCACTGCTGAGGAAATGTCACCACACATTGAACTCGCCTTTGAAGTGCCTGAAAAATGCATGGCAAGGAATGCTATTCATTGTTTATGGAGGAGACTTAAAAATTCCTGCCTCCCTATATCATGTGCTATTCATGCTCTAAGCCCTGTTGAGCTGCACAGAGCTTCTTTTGAGAGGGCAAACAGGGAGGGGAAAGTAGAATGAGCTGTTTGGGACGAAAATTCTGTCTAGTGAACTGCCCCAGATCTGAAGCCTGGGGGATGGTAAGAGGAACAAAGACAAATGTTGTCTTCTAAGAGCAGTTCTTTTTCTAATATTAAACCTGCACCTGTTTAGAATAGAATAGAATAGAATAGAATAGAATAGAATAGAATAGAATAGAATAGAATAGAATAGAATAATTTCAATTGGAAGGGACTGTCAATGGTTATCTAGTCCAACTTCTCCCTATAAGTAACCAGTTCCTTTGCTTTAAAAGGTAGCTCTGCTCTGAGGTATAATCTCACATTTTATACACCTCCTGAGTCAGGATTGCACTCTTATATAAAATGTAACTTCTTCAGGAACCCTCCAAACTTTTTTGGTATTTGCCTCCTGTGCTCTGAGTCATTTTGTATCAGAATCTTTTGTATCTGAATTTTTTTTTATCTTGTATCTAATCTTTTTCCTGATGTAAGAACTAAATAAATGTATTTCTCCTTAAAGCCATTATCTTCACACTTCAGTAAGGAAAAATGCTGCTGAACCCATAGAAGGGGCAATGGTACTGGCTAGGAAGGTGCCTTGTTCATGCATCCTCCTTGCAGAAGAGAATAGACTTTAATATGTATGCTAATAAGACCCTCAGTTTCTTGCTGTTAATACACACAATTATCACTGGGGTGAAGGTCCATTGGAGCCTCCCCCAATGTACCAGCATTTAGGATGGAGTCTGTTGTTCAGTTGGAGTACTATTGTTCAGCTCCCCGGTGACTAAACATGCAGCACTGATCTCTCTGATGATGGTGGTGGCATTTTCCAGGAGTGGCTGCAGGAAGTGGGCTCCCCATCCTGTGGAGGTTGAGGCCATTTTACAGAACAACACCAAGATCTCGCACAAGATTTGCTTCCCCAATGAAACACAACAGGTGAGCACTTACTTGTCTTCCCAGACTTGACCATTTTCCCAGCCACAATGTTTCCATGCAGGAGCACATTTGAAGACATTCAGTGTTCTAATTTCTTCCTGTCCTTTGTGTAACAAGACTCTTGTTATCTCACAGACATTTGATGTGGGAACAAACACCAAAATCCGGACTCTGTGTCAGAACATTGCTTCCAAATTGCAGTTGAGCTCCTGGGAAGGTTTCAGCCTCTTTGTGAAGATTGCAGACAAGGTAACTCTTCCCAACTGTGGCAGGGTACCCAGACTCCCCCTCTTCTCTTACTTGTTTACCATACCACCCAAACAGCCATATGAAGCCAAGGACCAGAGCAGGTCATTACTGCTTCTGTCCTACTGAAGGGATAAAACCTGGACTCGAACTTTTAGCACCCAACAATTATTCTGAGTCTCTTGAAGGGGCTGGATGGAGATGCAGATTCTCTATCAGTCTGCCAATACCCAGGTTGTACAAAAAGCAGAGAAGACATGGGCTTTCTGGCAGTATGTTGGATTTAGCCCTTTAACCACTCAGCTTTGCCCAAGAGATGTGCTGCACATGTACAGTGCCCGCTGGGATGAGGGAGAGCAAGGGCAACCAGCACCAGTTGATTGCTCTCTAGTTTGTCAGAAGGTTGCCTTGCTTGAGCTGAAGCTTTGCTGAGAGGTCCCTTCTCCCTGGAATTGTGATCAAGGCAAAAGCAGCACTGAGCCCAAATACAGGGAGTTTGTGATGTGCTGCCTTCCTGGAAAGAGGAACCCAGTATGTGACAATATTTTATGAAGAGCAGATGGCTGAGAATAAGGTAGGCATCTTCAGTTTGACTTCAATAAGCAGCTTGGAAAGCAAAAAGCAACAGAAGATGCAATAAAAATCCCCATATGGAATGTAAATAAATTGAACCCTCCTCTTCCTCTTTCTCTACTTCTTTCCCCTTGCCTCTGTCTTTTCTGCCCTCTCACTGTAGACAGGGGAAGAAAATTCAGCCTGATACTTAGATATGTTGGCACAGGCAGTATTTGCTGTGATGTGCTAATCTCTTTATTCTCTCCTTCACTGCTTGGCCTCTGCAGGTGATTAGTCAGAATGAAGCAGACTACTTCTTTGACTCACTAAGGCAGGTGACAGACTGGAACAGGAGAAACAAACCAGTCAAAGATGGTAAGGAAAATGCCAGCACGGCAAGACACTGCATGAGATGCTGTGTTGAAGCGGGAGAGCAGCAGATTTATCCAGTAGGATTCACTCCATCTTGGGAAGTGTTTAGCAGAGTCTTATTAAATCATTTTTGTTTGTACACATATGGTTACTGCTGCAACAGCAGCAAGACCCAGTGACCTGATGCAGCCAAGCACAGGCTGTGAGAAACACCACAATGTCTCAGGGGAGGATTGCTCCAGAAACTAAAATTTAACAAAGATTTTTTGACCTGTTGTGTATCCAAACACACAGCTGGATACATTCCAGTTAGACATGTTGATCCTCAAATATTAAGCAAGAGCCAACACACATAAATAAGTTCCTTACACAGTATCACTTACCTCCCTTGGGTTGTTAAAAATTTTTTAACCAGATTATTACTGGTGATACCCAAGCACAAGTTATGTTGTTAGAGAAACACATGGTAGAATAAAACCATGTAATACTAACAACAGCAATTCCTTGCACTTGCCCCCCTCCCTGCCCACATATAACATACATTCTGAAATCTACATCAAACTCAAACTCCACTCAAATTTCATATAACGTTCTCCTGACCTTTGCTTATTTCAGGACAGCTGATGTTCAACTTCCTGAAGCTCTGTCTATGTATCTGAGACTTTTCTCCGCTGATACAGCTGCTAGGAGCTCTGAAAATCACAACATAAAGATGTTGTGATGAATCACAATTAATTTGTGTAAACACAGCAATCAGGGAATGTACTTGCATCAGTGTACCAGAATTAGGTGTGCTGCTCACCAGCAGACAGCTGTCAGGAACACCAAGAAATAACAAATACTCAGTGGCAGGCACCCTCAGCTTCTCCTCCATCTCTGAAGAGCCCACAGCTCAGATCACTGTCCAGAACTGACAACTGATCGTTTTCTTAGTCAGCTAAAATTGCTTTCTGTATTTTTTGTTAGCAATTTTGATTGTTAAAACCAGAATTACTTTTCTGAAGAAACTCACAAATCAAAGTTAAAAACTGCAGAACACTAACAAAACCTGGTTTCCTCAGGGGCTGCTATGTCTGTGGCCTATGAGGTGTACTTCATGAGGAAGCTGTGGCTGAATGTCACTCCTGGGAAGGACCTGAAAGCTGATACCATTTTCCATTACCACCAGGTAAGCAGCTCCCTAAAGCATAGATACAATGTGATCAAAGAAATACTCCTGAGAAAGTATTACTGTCTCCCTCCCCAAGGCCTGTATTATAGAGCCTCCAGAGGGCACAGCTCAGAAGATTTATTTCTCACAGTTGTCACACCTTAGCTATCCTCAGTATGTTAATAGCACAGTTGCCTTATCTAATTGTTCCATGGAGATGCTTATCTTGCTCCACAAATTGTACAACAGTGAATCACAGAAAGTTTTGGGTTGAAAAGGACCTTTAAAGATCACTCAGAGAACCTCCAGGAGTCAAAGGTTCTTGGGATGTCCTTGGACTGTGTTTGGCAGAACTCACATCCTTACCTCACAGATTCAGAATGCTTAAGTCAGTGTTTGCTTCAGCCCGTTCTGCCTGGATTCAGAGCTGGTCTCTTCCAGGAGCTGCCCAAGTACCTCCGAGGCTACCACAAGTGTTCCAAGGATGAGGCTGTGCAGCTGGCGGGGCTGATTTACAGGGTGCGCTTCAACGATGACCGCACACAGCTGGCAGCCATCCACAAAATCCTGAAGGAGCTGGTGCCAGACAATCTGCTCCGAGCAGTCTCACCAGATGAATGGAAGAAGGTAAGAACATCAGCTTTCATTAGTCACGCTACTTATATAGAGCTTTGGGAGAGAAGACAGACATCCAGCCACATCACATTTTTGATCTGATGGTCTTTGAAAGCTATTGGATGCTACTGGATGTTGCTGGATTTGCCAGCAGGACAGCGAGATGATTTGCCTCTTACAGTCCAGATCTTGCATCCTCTCTACCAAAGCTCTGAATGATGTCTGCAGGCCTGGATGACTGATTTGAGATGTGCATCCTTTTTGAAGATAGTAATCTATTTCCAGTGCTCGGAAGAAGAGTTAGAGATAGGGAGATCAGTGATGGGACTGGGAATTTGAGGATGCTGGACAGAAACAGAAAATTAAGGTGTAAGTGTTTCATGGTTTGCCTGCAAATCAAACTTCTTGCACTGTGTGCATGCCTCTTACAGCAAAAGCTCTTTTACCCATGAAAAGGCAAGAAAGTTTCAGCAGGTACTTATCACTTGGTCTGCTGAGGAAGACACGGAACAATCTTTCAATACAGAGGGAAAATTCACCCTACCTATTTCAGCAGCAGATGTCATACATGTCTGTGGGTCAACAATGGCTTTCTGTGTTTTGTTTCACCCTATGTTGTCCCTTTGCCCTGAAGTCCCTTCCCTGGGGCTGCTGGGCTTCCATCACCCAACATGTGAACAAGAAGCACTGGGGGGTTCTGGCTCCACCTTTCCCTGTGGCATAGCAGCCTCTTTACATTTGCGGTTTTCTGTTACTGTGGGAAAAAACCTGATCTTGGTGAGGATCTGCTGCTCTCTTTAGGGCTGATGCTGGGCACTAGAAATCTGTCTATCTCCAACTGTACAGGCTTTGTCTCCTCTTTTCTTAAACAGAGCATTATTGCAGCATATAGTAAATATGAAGGAAAAACGGTGGATGAGGCCAAGATTGCCTTCTTGAAAATGATACACCGATGGCCAACGTTTGGGTCAGCCTTCTTTGAGGTGAAGGTAGGTTTGAAGGCCTGTGTGAGTAGATTTGGTAGTAGACCAGTACTGGGGGATATGGACTCACTGTGATTCCCTATCTGCATAATGAAAACACATTATAAAGCTGAATTCCTGTAAACTCTTGAGGAAAACTCAGTTCCTTCAAGGTGGAGAGATGGGTTCTTCATTCTGAACTATGCCTGTTGTTGTTCCAGTTGTAATACCTATATTATAACTCTATAGTAGCTGTAGGGAGCTTTTAGTTATGTGGATACTTAATTGTCCTGTCATTGCTCTCCCCAACATGCTGCCAAATCTTGTCTCTCTGGGGACTCTTCCCTTAGAACAGAACTGTATTAATCCTCTCATTCTGGAGTGGATACCTCCCAGTAATCATTTCTCACTTTCTACCTTTAATTTCACCTCACTAGGCTCTGATCTTCTCTTAACTGCTTTGCAACCAAACATTAAGCCTGTTATCAGACAGTGTAGTAAGTAATGAACCTGATTCTGCTTTCCTGTAGCAGCTGCTCAAGTCATCAATATAAGGCCAAAAGGTTTCAGTGTTCATTTGGGGAAGACAACAAGCAGCACTGGACACTGTTAAAGGTCACTACGCACTTCATACAGATTTCTTCCTTTTCTGCTTATGTTGCTGTGTTACTCGTTTACAGCAAGCCTCGGAGCCAAATTTCCCAGAGATTGTGCTGATTGCAATCAACAAGCAAGGGGTCTCACTGATACATCAGAAGACAAAGGTAACCGTTGTTTCTCACAAGTGTAAGGAAGGATATAACTGCCTGTGCTTAATTTAGGGACAGCAACAGGACCTTGTCCAGGAATGGCAGGAGAGGATAGAAGCCCTCTATTCATTTTCTGTGTGAAACACAAGAAAATGTTACTGCCTCAAATCACTTCTTTGCAGTGTCTACACTGAAAACTGTAGAGCATCTCTGAAAAAACATACACCTGGGCAAGGTGGTAAGATCAGGCAGATGGATGGGCCATGCACTAGGGAACCTGCTTCAGAAAAATGCTTTGCAGGAAGCCTCAGCTGTCTAAAAGATCAGGATGAATGCAGTGTTTATCTGCTGTTTAATCCCAACAGTCTGGTTTTACCAAGTTCCCGGGAAAAGGGAATATCAGTATTTGCTTTTAATAATGAAAAAATATCCAGTGAATTTTAGATTATTGTAAATATAATGGCAGTGTGCTAAGGCAAAGATCAATGTATCATGAAAGGAAGTCTCATTAGTGTGATTAAGATTCACCTGCTTTGTGAAAATACAATATCCCACTAGTCTAGATGCAAGAACTACATTGATCCACTATTTATAAATGAAGTGGGAAAGAAAAAGAATGCTGTAGCTCTACAGGTTTTCTTGTGTAACAGCCTGTTTTGATCTGAGACATGTCCTTCAGTTCAATTTGTTTCCCCTTACAGGATATTTTAACAGTCTACCCCTTCAATAAAATCTCCAACTGGAGCAGTGGGAGCACGTACTTTCACATGACCATAGGGAACCTGGTACGAGGAAACCGGCTCTTGTGTGAGACCTCTCTGGTAAGAAGAGTTTTGTCAACTTCTGTGCTACATAATGTCACCTGATGCAAAGATGTAAGACACAGGGCACAAGGAAAAATAGCAATTTCCCAAATCCTTCCCCTATGTCAAAACTCTATCCATCTGAGACATTAAGAGTGCAAAACTAAGAGGCTTTTTGTCTTGCATGTCTGCCTCCATCTATGCAGCAACACCAGACTTGTAAGACTGTATACTTTCCAGTAAGTGGTACCACCTTTTTAATAATCGGTTTCAGACTGTCCACAGACTTAGAGAAGCATCACTGTATTAGTATTTAAGGTGGATCTGTAAAGAAAACAAAAACATTTAAAGGTCTAAAGAACCTAAGAGGAAGATAAACCAGGGAGGAAATGAGTTACTTTTGCTTCTGGAGCTCTCAGAGAGATTTAAGACTTTTTTCTTTCCTGACAGGGTTACAAAATGGATGACCTGTTAACATCCTATGTACGCCTGCTCATGAATGCTGTCAACAAGCAAAAGAACCTCCCAGACTGAGAATGGAATGGAACCCATGACCTGTGCTTGTGCCAAACTACCTGTAATTTCATCTCCCATAAGAAATGCCATTTAAAAAATACTAATCTTGGTGATCAGTCTTCTGATCACACTAATGAACTGAGTTGCTGAAATATTACTATAAGAGAAGCTCAAGTGAGCATGTGCTTTCAAATCTCTAACACCTGTCTGTCTTAGATGCAGTATAAGAATTTCATTCAGATTTTGGATTTAGAGAAAGGTTAGATGGACTTTAATGTTATATGGGAGGGGGGAACCCTATGAGGGCCTCTTCTGATAGCCTGAATCTCCTCCATTCAAAGAGAGACACATTAAGAGCTGTCTTCCTTTTGGAAAGAATGACCCTTGTTGCATATGCTCATACCAAATGCACAAACTCCATGACTCTTTGGAAACAAAGTAATGTAATTTTTTTTCTCCTACTGGAAATTCTAAGAGTGGAGAAATACCCTTTAGGAGCAGATAAGAACTGAAAAGTTATAGATGTACTAGTCAGTGCAAATCAGAATTGAAGAACTCAGTCTAAGAGACATCTGTTGAAAAGAGACTTTTCTGCTCTGTAAAAATGTTCTCAGCTTGGAGTTATGCAGACATTCCTTCATAAGACAAGAATAGCTTCAATTTCTCCTGATTCCGTTTCCTGTTTAGCAGACAGTGAGTGGCAAAATTTGATTCAGCACTTGTGTTCATCTCTCAGACCTCTGTAGACACAAAGCTTTGGTCCCACAGGAACCAGAGTGTGCTGAGTGTCTAAAGCAGATGTGCTGTTTGGTGGGAGTCAGCTTAGATGATCCTCTTCACAGAACAAGTACTTCTGTCTTGCTCAAAGTGAAACATGGACAAGTCTTAAAGCATTTACACCAAGTTCCTTGAGACATGGCCTGGCAGTGCTGGTAAAGCAGCTCTGCCTGATCTCTCAACTTTGCCAATGGATGCACAATGGTTCCCTTGTTCCCTCAGATGTGTGTGAGAAGTTCAAATGCTGGAGGGAGTTTTGTACATGGGTGGCAGGGAAGAGCCCCAGTCTCCTTGTGCATCGAACCCAGTGCCACACGTGTCAGAATAGTGACCCTTTTGCAAGCAATCAGACACTCCTGCTGTGATGTCCATTGCTGGCAATGGACACATTGAAAATTCATTATTTGGAGTAGTTTTGTCATCCTGTATCTGATCCAACTGGCTATAAGTGAGAAGCGTTCAATGAATCACCTGTACAGAAAGGAATTTTTCAGCCAAACTGTAATGTTTTTGGTTTTTAAATAAAGACTCCAGAAAATCAACTGCAATGTCTTTGTTGTGCTCTAGATCTAGATGTTTGCTCTAGATCCATGTATCCTAAGCCTATCAAACATCCACTACAGCCCATAAACAATCATAGCATCCAATCTGCTGGCCAGATACACAACACAGTTTGTACCACACAGCCTCTAAAGGGATGGCACCCCTTCCTGCACATCCTCATCAACGAACACATCACCACAGAAGCAGCACAGATCCAAAACATGAACTCACCACACCAGTGCCTCAGGTTTGGGCAATGCCCAGAGTTCCTCAGAGTGGGTAATGCTCTCTGGCTCAGCATGGCAAATGTAGTATTTTTTTAACTGTACATTATACAATTTTTTACATTTTTTTTGTGTGTAAAGATTTAAAATGTATTGTAGTTAACTTTATTACAGGAACATACAAAGGTACAGTATTACAACATTCCAAACCACAATCACATGTTTTGGTTAGACAGCACAAGCAATGTGTGATAAAATGAGAGCTCTGCATGGTGCAGAACCCACACTGCTCATCAAGGCCTGAACCAAGGCAGTAGCTGCTAATCCTTTTCTCAAGTCTATAACACCCTCAGCACTTTACAGTGCTTTACAGACTAGTACAGCCACACTTATTATATGTTTGCCTGCAATCTATTCCTTCACTATCCAACCACTCCTCAAAAAAGTGTCAGTCAAATCATCAATACAAACCACACGACATCAGGAACTCTCTGTACAGAAGGCTGACCAATATTTGCCAAGGTTTCACAGATTGCTGTAAAAATAAACACCAGGATNGATGCTGTTTTTCATCCTTTGATCCCTACCTAGGTTATGTGCTGCACGTGACAGCAGCCTATGACAGGCAGTTACAGGATGTAACTGTCCTTCTTGAGTGCTGCTAAATTAGCAGGCTGTCTCCTGACTTACCATTGCCTTGGTTAAATTAAATAGTCTTCTTTCTTCTTCATTTTTTAGTGCTCTTGAAAACTAACAACCACTTTCTACTCTGCAGTTCCTAGTAAGTGTAAACAAACTTTGAAATGAGTCTGGATTTTGGGTCCCTTACTTTTAGTTGCTTTTATTTCAAGTTATAGATGTACTAGTCAGTGCAAATCAGAATTGAAGAACTCAGTCTAAGAGACATCTGTTGAAAAGAGACTTTTCTGCTCTGTAAAAATGTTCTCAGCTTGGAGTTATGCAGACATTCCTTCATAAGACAAGAATAGCTTCAATTTCTCCTGATTCCGTTTCCTGTTTAGCAGACAGTGAGTGGCAAAATTTGATTCAGCACTTGTGTTCATCTCTCAGACCTCTGTAGACACAAAGCTTTGGTCCCACAGGAACCAGAGTGTGCTGAGTGTCTAAAGCAGATGTGCTGTTTGGTGGGAGTCAGCTTAGATGATCCTCTTCACAGAACAAGTACTTCTGTCTTGCTCAAAGTGAAACATGGACAAGTCTTAAAGCATTTACACCAAGTTCCTTGAGACATGGCCTGGCAGTGCTGGTAAAGCAGCTCTGCCTGATCTCTCAACTTTGCCAATGGATGCACAATGGTTCCCTTGTTCCCTCAGATGTGTGTGAGAAGTTCAAATGCTGGAGGGAGTTTTGTACATGGGTGGCAGGGAAGAGCCCCAGTCTCCTTGTGCATCGAACCCAGTGCCACACGTGTCAGAATAGTGACCCTTTTGCAAGCAATCAGACACTCCTGNTTTAACTGTACATTATACAATTTTTTACATTTTTTTTTTTGTGTGTAAAGATTTAAAATGTATTGTAGTTAACTTTATTACAGGAACATACAAAGGTACAGTATTACAACATTCCAAACCACAATCACATGTTTTGGTTAGACAGCACAAGCAATGTGTGATAAAATGAGAGCTCTGCATGGTGCAGAACCCACACTGCTCATCAAGGCCTGAACCAAGGCAGTAGCTGCTAATCCTTTTCTCAAGTCTATAACACCCTCAGCACTTTACAGTGCTTTACAGACTAGTACAGCCACACTTATTATATGTTTGCCTGCAATCTATTCCTTCACTATCCAACCACTCCTCAAAAAAGTGTCAGTCAAATCATCAATACAAACCACACGACATCAGGAACTCTCTGTACAGAAGGCTGACCAATATTTGCCAAGGTTTCACAGATTGCTGTAAAAATAAACACCAGGATGCAAACCCTAGAGAGCAGATCAGTTGCCACAAAGACAGACTGCAAGTGATTAGCACACTCTTTGAATATAAACAAGCATCACCTACTGTGCTTTCTTAAAGCAAAACCATTTTCAAGTGTACTCAGTTAATGTTAGTGATTTTAATTATGTATAAATATGAATGTAAACTATAAATGTAAAGAATGAGCCAACAGCTTTTAGTAAGTGTAGACTTCTGAGCCAAGTTCAATTTTGGTATAAATCTCTACTCTCTGCTGGTGTGATATTTAGGATGAATTTGGCCAGCAGGTCTATTTACAGCAATGGAAAAAAGCATGCAGCTTATTTCTGACTGACACCTTGACTTTATTTCTTAAAAAAGGAAACAAAAGCCACCCTGTCAGTCAATCAGCAGTTGGAAAACTCATAAATCTGCACTATATTCGAATTGGTTTTTAAAAAGTAGACTCCTTTTTAAAACTATTTATAGTTATTTCTCCTATTCCTTCAATTCCACTCTCCCACAAAAGGTCTGTCAGTAATATTCAGTACTGTAACTCTGCACATTACAGGCTATGGGCAGCAGAAATATAAGAAAAATAACTATGAAAAATCAATAGTTTAAGAGATACTAAAACAATATCACCCTCCGCTAATAGAGAGATCAAGGATTATGATGATTTTTTCTGCCCACTGATTTTGCAACATGTCCTGAAGATAAGGACATAATCCAAATCCTAGAGACCTGGACAGCTTATCAAAGAGAATGATACCAACTCTCCCTTGAACTCTGAAGCTTACTAGGTCTGCTGAATTTCTATCATGAGACAAGGTAAGAGCACACACTGAATCTCTACTTGCCTCACAAAAGCAATTCCATTTACCTCCACATGCATTTTCCATTGCTGAACTTGAGAGTGGCCACTGCAAGAATATGGCATATTGCCTGCTAGTCACGTAGTCCTTCCCTATTTTCCAGGAATGTGCTGCTGTGTGTTCCTCCACCTCCTCCCCAGGAGGCTGGGGATACACAGCTGCTCACATTCAGTCCCATGGCCTGGGACTGAGATTACAGGAACAGACCAGAATGCTTTACACTGACAAGGATCTGCATGACAAACTGAGCTGAACCTGGAGCAGCACTGCTTGTTTCATGCTGTGACAAATGCCAAAAATAGGTTTACAGGACAAGTCTTTACAGTGGCCACGTACCACTGCACCAAAAGATAAGCTGCTTTTTGTGCCCTCAACTCAAAGACCATTTTAGAGGTTTTGAGAGAACAGTGAGTAGCCACGTTCTCCTAAAGCAGTGACATAAGTAGCTACTATTGCTGGAATCTACAGTGCAAGTTGTAAGGAGAGGATGGAAGAGTTTCCTGCCAAATCTAGGCCTATCCCCTCATCAGTGTTAAAGTGGATACTACATAACCCAGTTAAAAGTTCATGGTAACTCATGGCAACATAAAGCAAAGCAGATGAAGGAAACTGAGTCAGCAAAGTCAGGGAGGATCTAAGAGATGCTTTCACATGTGGGATTGTGACCTGCACACAGTTAACCAGGGTTTCCCACCACTGATGTGGTATCAGGAGTGCAGTTCCATGCGTAGGAGATCCAGCAAGTGTGTTAACACAATTTTAAGGTAGATTATTGCCCCAGTCCAGTTGCTGTTCTCACACACAAGAAAGGGGGAAGCTGTAACATCTTGCCAGCTAAATCACCTGGGGTGCAGGGTGGTGCCTGGGCCCAACTGCTGTGTTCTTTAGACCTCCTGAACTCTCCACTTCTTGGAAAACTGAAATCATGCAAGGGACAGCAGTCCTCCAGCAACTGTCAGCCTCACAAAAGGGCAGGCACAGTCTCACAGCTGTTCATGGAAAGGGGTTTTCAGGCTGCTCAGCTTAGTTCAGCACAAGAAACTATGGGGGACACCTTCACAGGACTCTGAAGCTCACATGGATAGGTGGGCTCAGAACAGCACTGCTGATGGCTCACCCCTAAAGAATATATTGAGAATGTTCAAAACCAGTAAATTCCTCAGCACCTTGGGTTGTAGAAGCACAGACAGCAGGACCAGTGAAACATCACTGGTGATAGGCAAAACTGCAGAGCAGGACTATATGCTTGAGATGTACAAATTCATGGTAGAGATTCTTCCTCTAAGTACACTCAGGTCTTAAGAAGAAAGGTGATGGGGAAATCTTATCTGGGTAAAAATTTTAAGAAAAATACTTTCTGTTTTTTTTCTGCTTAAGACCACATCTGCTACAAACTGTAAATATTAGAAACTCCTTCATGGAATTGGGCTTTCTGAAGCATGACCAAGTGAATACTCAGCTTGCAAATAAAGTAAGAATGGGAAAATTGAAGTGCTTAATTTGGTACCATGTTATCCATTTGATTTCCTTGTGCAAGGCTCCAGACACACTGCCTCAAGAAACATCAGCTACACCAGTGATAGGACACGTTTTGTGCTGACCAGCAGAAGCTCTTGTAGCCATGTAGTAGTAGAGAACAAAGAAAATCAGTGTGTCATTTCTAATAAAATGTTTCATTTCCCACAGCCACCTCCTCCTCGAGAAGAGCCAACTATTCTGCAGAGGCTGGAGTGGCCTTGACCACTGAAATCTCCTTAGCAGTGAACAGGGAAGGACAAACTTCTGCAGCTGTGCTAATACTGGGCCTAAGACAGACAGGCAGGCAGTGCAGATGCCATAACTATTGTTTCCTGGGCTTTTCCAGTAAACCTGCAAACCAGAAGGACTGTACAGCACCCATATATTGTCAATAGGAATCTGGAGAAATCATGTAGCAAACATGTAGTAGGAATCATGTAGCAAACAGTGACAACTTCCAGAATATTTGCCTATATAGTAAAAAACCCTAAAAAATTCTTCACAAAGAGTAAGGAGAAAAATTTTGATACTTTAAATGAATAAGAGCAAGTAAGGTATTTATTCCAGCCCTACACTTAATCTTGTTTCCAAATTCCTTAGACTAAGAGGAATGGAGAGAGAACTACAGTTCAACTGAGGAAGGAAAGTCTGTGTACAAGTCCACAAATACAAAGTGTGTTGTTACTAGCAAATTAATAACCAGCCTGCAAACTGCTCAAGCAGAAGCCATGCTCCTCTTTCTGGCAGTGTTAATAGACAATTGCTTGAGAAAAGAGACAGTCTAGATGCAAGTGACATTACCAGAAACTTATCTTTGGTTTCACTTCTTAGTAATTGCCTCTGTAACCAACAGCTGCAGCAGCAGCAGCTTTTCTAAGAGTGCAGTCAGGAGACTGACAGACCTGTTTAAGCAGAGTTTAAATCTAGAGCTTTGGGATGGGCCTTCTTGGATGCCAGCTCTGACAACTTCTTCAGGCGTTTCTTCAGCTCCAGAGGGAATTTCTCATAGCACTTCTTGCACACAGGTTTCATGTCAAACTCCACAAATTTATTCCTTTAACACAAAGAACAGTTATTAAAATGGTATTTGCAAACTATATGTTTCACTAAGTCATATCTCCATTCATCTACATCAATGTTACTGTTTATGTTCTCTTGCATTCATAAAACAACTAATTTCCTCATCTAGTGATGCAGGAATGGAGATTGGGTTATCAGGGAACTCAGGTCTTTAGTATCACTAGTTAAATAAGAGCAATATTTTGCTATATATTTACATATAACAGTCAAGAATAATTTTGTTATCATAGAATGCAAGTGTTACTTCAAAGGTCCTCTTTGTGACGAATCAGAGCTCCTTCATATGTAAGGCCAGTGGAGCCAACCCAGCACAGTACGACAGGGTTTTGAATCTAAGAGAGGAAAAATGCAGGATTGCTTTTTTCCTATTCCTCTTCTACATATTTGGGGTAAAGAGAATAGTATTTTATTCCAAAATTATTTATGCAATAGCAAATACTGTCATTGAGGGGAGCATCCACACTTAAGGAGACATGGAGGCTGGAGGTTGTTCAGCATAGGCAGTTCCTCAAAGTTCAGAGCCTTCCCTCTGTGCTGCTGAATGAGTTCTCCTGCTGCCCAACCCTCTTACAGAATAGATCGAAGAAAAATAAATCAGAGAGGATGCTGAGTACAGGTTCCCTTTTCAGTGCTGAGATCAGTGGAATTATAAGCACCTGCTCTCAGAGAGAAGAGGTATACAGCCCCTCAGGGAGGCTCTGGTTTGTGGCTCCCCCAAGATGATACCCTGCCTTAGAAGCAAATGACTCACATGGTCCAAAATATAAACACTGACTTACTTCAGTGTGAGCTTGATGTTGCAGGTGGAGCAGGAGAAGCAGTTCACACACCAGGCCTTGTTAAGAGCTGATACCACTGCAAAAGCAAAGGAACAGAGTAAGAGGAAACTGCTGGATTATTTGAATTCAGATTTATATCCAAATTCAAAGGAAGCCAGATGTGAAAACAAACACTGCTGCCTTGCAACTGTGGGACTGCAACAGCTGCACTAACAAATGGAACAAGGACAGCAACCCAAAACAAAGAGAGAACAAATCTTACCATCTCCCTCTATCACGTGGCTGCAGTTGTAGCAGACATCTCCAAAGAGCTGCACAGAAAAAGAAATAAGAACAGGAACTCATGTTACTGACTACTCATGCTCCCCAAATTATGCAGCTGGTATGAACATTAAATCCCAACAATCAAAGAATTCCCACATACTGCAGTGGCCCCCCAANAATTATTTATGCAATAGCAAATACTGTCATTGAGGGGAGCATCCACACTTAAGGAGACATGGAGGCTGGAGGTTGTTCAGCATAGGCAGTTCCTCAAAGTTCAGAGCCTTCCCTCTGTGCTGCTGAATGAGTTCTCCTGCTGCCCAACCCTCTTACAGAATAGATCGAAGAAAAATAAATCAGAGAGGATGCTGAGTACAGGTTCCCTTTTCAGTGCTGAGATCAGTGGAATTATAAGCACCTGCTCTCAGAGAGAAGAGGTATACAGCCCCTCAGGGAGGCTCTGGTTTGTGGCTCCCCCAAGATGATACCCTGCCTTAGAAGCAAATGACTCACATGGTCCAAAATATAAACACTGACTTACTTCAGTGTGAGCTTGATGTTGCAGGTGGAGCAGGAGAAGCAGTTCACACACCAGGCCTTGTTAAGAGCTGATACCACTGCAAAAGCAAAGGAACAGAGTAAGAGGAAACTGCTGGATTATTTGAATTCAGATTTATATCCAAATTCAAAGGAAGCCAGATGTGAAAACAAACACTGCTGCCTTGCAACTGTGGGACTGCAACAGCTGCACTAACAAATGGAACAAGGACAGCAACCCAAAACAAAGAGAGAACAAATCTTACCATCTCCCTCTATCACGTGGCTGCAGTTGTAGCAGACATCTCCAAAGAGCTGCACAGAAAAAGAAATAAGAACAGGAACTCATGTTACTGACTACTCATGCTCCCCAAATTATGCAGCTGGTATGAACATTAAATCCCAACAATCAAAGAATTCCCACATACTGCAGTGGCCCCCCAAAATACCAATTTAAATCTTCTGAATAACTTCTCATACACTTGCCAAATAGTCTATGTTCCTTTGGATCTCATACCACTAAATACTACAAAACCTTTTTTGTTAATGCCTCACACTCCACCACTGTTGTGGGATCTTTAAGTCCTGTACATGTGGCAGTCAGAGAAGAAGGGTTTGGTAGAGTATGACACTTACTGTAGACAAACATCTCCTGATGCTCAACTGTAAACACCAAAATAAAACCTAGAGCTACTATCAAAACAGTAACACCTCATTTATCTGACAGAAAAAAATCCCAAACTTATAACTGTTCAGTAGAATGATACAGTGTTTGATTGGCTTTTGAAACAGACTTTTCTATGCTTTAGACAATACAACAGTTGTCTCAGGCCCATGGAAGAAAGTAGTTATCAAAGATGCCCACACAAATAGTTCAGAAGTACAGTTACTAGGATTTCAATCACAACCCATGGTCAATGTTTTTCTGTCAATGGCACAATTAAAGTCAGTACCTCCAAGACATTTCTATTCTGTTCTCAGCATCACTTTTCCATCTACCAAGAAAACCCTTTTTTTTCTGTTAAATCTCACAAATTTCTTAATATTGCATTGCCCCTACAAATTAAGATTATGCGAAATCTGCATAGCTTTGCATATGGAAGATGCAAAAAAGCATTTGCCAGTCAGAGCAAATACCTGCAGCATGGATAGCAGAATTTACCTGGTTATAGTGAGTCTCACAATAAGCCAGTCCTTTTTTCTCATAGTGTCGGTGCCCCAAGAATGGCTTCTCACACTTGGCACAAACAAAATGCTGTAAAAGAAAAAAAGATATTTCATGGCAAGCAAAGTGACTTTCCCATCAGCAAGGAAAAACTTACATGGCTACAAATCATGGCTTAATACATGACAATCACAGAATGATTTGGGTTGGAAGAGATCTTAAAGCTCAGTTCCCATGGGCAGGGACAGCTTCCACCCAACCACAAGGGGCTCCAAGTCCCATCCAACCTGGCCTTGGACACTTACAGGGATGGAGCACCCACAGCTTCTCTGGGCAACCTGTGCCAGGGCCTCACCACCCTCACAGAGAACAATTTCTTCCCTACATCTCATCTAAATCTACATCTTTCCATTTAAAACTGTTCCCTCTTAGTGCTTTAATGAAGCACAGAGAGGAAAATCTTTATGGAAGCAAAAGAAGAGATATTTAGTTTCCCATGGTAATTAAGATTAAAGGTATTAAAGATAAGCCAGAACACCAGCTGGAAGGGCAATCATAGACTTGTGGACTATCATCTTGCTTGTTTCAGAGAAGAGAAACAAGAACATAAAACACAGTTGATATGAATACATTTCAAATGAGCAGTGGCATCTCTCTCAGTTCAAGCCCTAGGAGGCTTAAATGACTGAAAACATAAATCACTAAAAAACTTCAGAGCAAGTTGTGATGACTCAGCTGAAAGTTATAGAAACAATGAGCTGAAAAAGCAGCAGGAGTTGCACTGGCTCTGTGTGCAGTACAAATTCCAACACTGTTATGTACTTGTTAACTGGGATTGGAGAGGGTGTATCTAAACAGACCACAGCAAATATGGAAATTTATTAGTGAGTAAATGCTGTTCAGTGTATCATATTCTGCAAGAATCTTCACAATGCATTTTAAAATTAAGGTTATTACACTTGTGAAAGCACAGCTTTCTCAGGAACCCTGATGGCCCTGCTGTACTCATTCCTCACAAGAGGTGAGAACAGTCTGAAGCATAAGCAATTGTGTTTTGTCTGAATTCACATATTACAGATCACCTATGTGTCTACATCTTCCAGCTTGCACTGGTCCTCTTCCAGCCTGGCTCTGGAAGGAAGTTTTGGGCTCAGAGGCCTCACCTCCACGTGCCATTGCTTTCCCAGAGCATTGACCACGCGTCCCTCGATGGGCCTGCGACAGGCTCCGCAGATGGGGATCCCCATCTTGTCGTGGCAGGGCAGGCAGTACAGCTCTCCCTTCAGCTCCCGGGCCTCGGCAGTCAGCTCCTTCCTGAAAACACAAACATCCCCTGGAGTGAGAACACCAAGTCAACCTCTTTAGTGCCCAGGAGGAAGTTTTGGAAGACTAAACTTGAAAGTTAATTTAGGCAACACTCATGCTACAAATGCAGACATTAAGCTGGTGAGATACAATTATTGTCACATCATCTTTCTAAAATTGCTTTCTCAGTTTGCCAGACAAGAACATACGTGGAAAATCATGTCCTCAGCTACATACCCTCACAGAAATACAAAGGGCATTTCCATGGATCAATGGACTGTCATGCTAAGGCTCAAACTACCTTTGAATGAGAGAGTTCAGGCACAAGGACCATCCCAGCAGTGCTCAACACTGACCACATCCTTGCACTGTTACCCATTCCAGGACAGTAGTGCACCCCAATTATACTGTCTCTGTGGTAATTCAGGTCAGACAGTATCAGTGTGGCAATGGCCTGTGCCAAGTTATCTACTTTTTTTCCCTGCCCAGGAATTCAAAGTGAAATAGCCTGGTAAGTGCTGTTTCAGAACAACACTACTGTGGCAATCTGTACACAGCCCTTCTGGTAAGTTCATACCAAGGAACTATTTTCATTATAAAGCTGTGTCATTCAAGGTTAGAATAAGAGGATATTGAATGGCAAAATAAAACTAAAGTTCCTGTAGGCTTTCCAAATTTATTTTGGTTTCTCCTCACACAGTTTCTGTTTGTTCAACAGTGTGAAGGCAGTGAAGTTTAGACCTTAGGAAGGACTGCACTGCTGACAGAACTGTTTGTCTCTCTTGTCTTTTGTCAGAGTTTACAGGAAGAGGACATACCCACAGTGGGTGCAGTTGAAGTGATCTGGATGGTAGGAATCATTCCTAAACATCAGAGGTTGCTCATCAATTATCAAGTGGCACTTCTGACAGATGTACTTGCCCAGTCCCTTGGCTTTTTCACGGTTATGGCAGGGCCTGCACAGATGTCTGGTTGAATAAAGTAAAGAAAAGAAAATATTAAAATGCTTTCTCTTAAAACAACATACAGTGCATCCTGTAGGAAGTACTTTATTTAACACAAGTGTCTTCCAAGGTCAGATTAAATATAATTCACTTTGGAATCCAGTATTTCACACCAGTTGTACAGAGAAGAATATGTGGACAGAGCCATCACAGAGCTGTATTTCCTTAGAATACTCCTTCAACATTCACTGATTTCTGTGCCATCAGAGATATCACCCAGTTATTCTTCCAGGTATCCTTTCCAACCCTTTAGATCTTTTTTGAGAGCTGGGCAAGGAAAGGTGGCAATGCCCTCTCTCTGTTACTAACTATGGGATGGAACCATAACAGAGGCATTACAGCACCGTGAGGGAGCCAAGGACAGAATAAAAGGTATTAAACCAAAGGCATGCATTGCTTGCATGCCTTTACCATGGCTGGATTCCTCAGTCTTCAACAGCTAGGACAAACAAGAGACCATTGAATACTGGCTCTTCTGCCTACAAATTCCTTTTAGTCCTAAGTTAAAGAAAACAAAGAACTAAGGAATCTGTAATTTTGTGTGGTAAATGCAACTGTGTTCCTATCACATATTCTAGAACACATTGCAAGTACATTCCTGAACAGGTAGATAAACCAAATTCCTGGTAGAAAAGCTCAGACAAAGGCATAAGAAACTTGTGTAAAGGCTGATGGAATCCACCAGTTTTATCCCAATATTTAGGAGCTCTCAGAAGAAGCTGTTCAGTTTACTTGCCTATTACCTAACCCTCTAGCTGCAATGCTGTGCTGGAAGAATTTATGATAAAACAAAAATGACAGAGGAATGACTTCTGTGGGTTCCTTTGTCCTCAAACTAACAAGCTGCTTAATTCCTTTCACTGTATCACTATGTCAAACACTTGCTGAGATTTACAGGTCATTTTCAAAACACACCAGACAAAAGGAAAAGTTCAAATGGAAAGGGCAGATTTATGGATGAAGCAGTGGGTTCTTCGCAGGGCCCCTTTTAAAATTCTGCTCTGATGAATCACTTACCCTTAGATCTGTAAAATGAGGATAAGAATACAACACAGATGTTGTTGTGAGACCTCAAACATTTATGACCCTCAGCTGGCAGGCGCCTGTCTAAGTGCTAAGTACCATTATTATTCTCTCCAAATCTGAGTCCTCCTGTCAGCAAGTGTCTCTGTCCAGGCCTGGGACTACTGTCTGCCCGACAGAGTCCAGAAAAAGCAGACAGCACCCCATTATAAGGAAACATGCAGCTGTGCTCATCGCAGCATAAAGGCATCAATTTTATTCAGCACTGTCAAATGCAGGGTAATTATACGGGGCAGGACATGGGGACCCCAAAGCAAGTGTCCTGAAAGAGACCCCTCTCATTCAGCTGAATGAGATGCCTTCAGCCATTTGCACCGATAAACCACTATCAACCCCCTCCCCACTCACAAACTCTCTGCCCTCCCATAGACCCTCCTCTATTGCAAGCAAAGAGAAGTGTTGGACAGGCTAAGCTGTTACCATAGCAGCCTCCCCTCTCCCTTCTCCTTCTCCCCCTCCCCACTCCCACCATTATGGAATTATCCCATTCTGAAATGTCCTGTTGTGTCTATTAATACGAGATTTCCCCCAAACAATGCTTCTCTCCACCCTCCTAAAATAATCAGGGGACTCCAAGGAGGCTGTGTTCAGGCTGGGAGTTCAGTGGCAGCCCTCAGTGAGCACCGTGAACACTGGAATATTCATATCTACAGCAGAAGCAGCACCCCCAGTGCCAAGAGCTCAGCTGGGATGAAGACTGCTCCTCAGTGCTGGGGTGTCCTCTCCCCTGCTCTGTTGTGTGACTGAGCTGATAATGTGCTATCAGAGCCAGAAGAACACTATATAGAGGAGCTCCCCTCTCTCCACCCTCAGCAACTCTGCAGCCGCGTGCGCTTTGGGGATCATCTTGTTTTCTCCGTTCTGCTTCTCTTTGGTTTGCTGTCACCAGAAGGAGCAACTTGAGGTTTTCTCCAAAAGGACCCTACACTCCACCCACAGGACTGCACTTCCAAGAGGTAAGAGACAAAATTCTGTTAGCAGGGACATTAAGAGCTTTCTTCTCTCAGGAGCATTCCTAATGGCATTAATTTTAGCTGGTGCCAGTGAGGAGCAAAGACACACATACTGAGATATGTGAATATAATGGAAACATCTGAATCTAAGAACAGGCAGCAATTTTTGAACTTCAAAGAATAATTTCCTTGCCTTTCTTTACACTGCTCCTTCAAAAAAGAAGTTGTCAACGTTTTGTACCTAATGTATATCCATTTGTGCCAGTTGTATGGTATGTCCAGTGCTCTCTGACACTGCTTTGATGCTCACAAACCCCAGGTATTTCAGCTGAAAGTGGGGAGCTCAGAAGGGAGTGATTTTCAGAACAACTCCAGTCAGAAGCAGACTGTTTTTAATGAAGAGTACTTGCGGAAGTACTTGTGGAAGACAAAAGGCACTTTTTTTTGACAAGACACGAAACCCACAATCATAAAAATGCACAAACCAGTGTAATCACAAACCAGAAACTGCTCTAGCTGAGGGCAAGAGCAGGAATTTCTGATATCCACCACAAGCCCTGACATAGAGTTCAAATTTATCTTCAGTGTGCATTACAACAAAAGTTCCAAACTTGCCTGGTAACTAACTCACAATGAGCTGAAGATTTCTTCTGCTAGTTAATGGTTTCATTAATGACAGACAGAGCATCTGCTGAAAGAGTGAGTGCATTCTGCCTACACTGACAGCCTTGTGGATTGTTATCTTGCTTGTTTCCAAGCAGAAGAGAACCAGGGCATAAAATATGGTCAGTGTGCATAAACTTGGAATGAGCAGTGACATCCCCCTCACAGCTCAGCCCTGGGAGGCCTGGGATAACAGCTCCTTCCAGAATAGTGCTCTGTTTAGCAACACGTAAATCAGCAAATATTCCCACAACACCCAGAGTGCAATCCAAGCGGAAATTATTGGATAATGAGCCAGACTCCTAAAGGGGTTTTCTGTCTGTGGAGAAAAGCCTCCTGCACCATACAGCTCAACACAAATGACACATTCTGGGTAGTTTGGGAAGGTTTTTAGGTTGCTCTTAAGACCAGCACATCAGGCTTTCTGGGACACCCAGGGCTCTTTTTTTTTTGGTAAACATTAATTCCAAATTGATAGAAAAAAACTAAGGAAAATAGAAGTGGGAATGCAAATAACAGCAAAGGACTTTTCACACTGTCTACAGAAAATTATTATATTTGTAAACTTGTAGCACTTTGTTGAAAACACGTAAGTTCTAAAAATAAGCTCAACAATTAATTCAAATGACATGTCAGCTTTTTTGCTAACCCACTTAAGTGCTACACCACAGTTTTCACCCAATAAGCAGAATTGTAAAATAAATAAAACCTTTAATTAAAATTTCTTTTTAATTGAAAACACAAGCAAAATTAAAAGGAGGACCACTTTCTTTTTCACAATTTCTAATGAGACAGTGGAAAATATCTTCCTTCACTTTGCTCTCAAAAGTAAATCGGGTAACAGCAGCTCTCCTATGAAGGCATTCAATTGCAAGACTGAATTTATTTCAATTTTATCATTAGTTCTAAGTCTCTCTCTTCCTGATACTGACATACTGGGCTTAGATAGCTCTGACATTCTCCTTTTTACTCCATCCCACAGCATTTTGCACTGAAAGCAGGTCTGGATAAAAATTCATGGCAGACTCAATCAGTGAGGGTAAAACAACTTTCAAGCCTTGCCTGTTCCAAGCCTGGCACTGAGACTCAGCTGAATCTGAATCCCCAAGATCCTCCTTAGGAAATCAGCTCAAACAGAATCAGTGCAATGTCTCATGCAACTAAACCCTTAATAATTAGCCTGTAAACAGGGAAAACTCTGCTTACTGCTTCTCTTCTGAATTGATTTAAATTATTACCCCTAAGACAAGAGCCACCCCAGCCTGTTCCACGAGACAACCTTTGCTTCTGCCTCTCCAGCTGCTCCAGGCCAGCATTTACTGCTGGCTCAGGTGTCACAAACATGGATAATGTTCAGCCATCAGACCATCCCATCACTCACAGGTGTGTGAGTAAAGATCACCTGACTACATTTTCTGCAGACAAAAAGCATAATTAAACAGCGGGCCTGACATACAAAAAGGCTTAATGGACAGAACATGAGGTGATAGGAATTGTTGTAAATGAACAGTAAAAAGGCATGGTCTCCTGTCTTTCTCCTTTGGCAGGTAACATATTTAAACACATATTTATACTAATTCCATCCAGGGAAGACAAGTATTTGAGTCAACACTGGCATCACATACAAACTCCAAACTCTTGTGTTCAAGAATACTTGCAGGTTTTACTTTGTAAGGGACAAATGACAGCTACAACTAAAAAAAAAATAATCCATGCTCCTCTACAAACCCGTGGACTTCATACAAAAAACCTGCAACAGACAATTTTCTTTTTGTACATGAAAACACAATTTCACATTTTTTTTTTTTTCAGATAAAATGTCCCTTGGACAAAAGGACTGTACAGTCTTCCTTGCACAAGCAATTGCAAGTAATGTCAAGATAATAACTTGTTATTAAGACTCAAATCCAGAAGGATATGCAGGCAATGCACAGAGTAAGAAGGGCCCTCTGTGGCCATAGGAAGACATTTCAATTTCTGAATTTCATTCAGTCTCCCTTCTGTTGATTTTCTCTTCAACTGTGAATCAGACAGAAGTGGTGCAGCACATTAATCTCTACCTATTGCAGACTTCTGTTCACCTGAAAGTAACAGCAGCCAACAAAAGATGTCACTTACCTTGGGATTTGGCTTACATTATCCAATATATTTGTCTGTCCTTAATCCCATTTCAGTTTCTCAATTATCCCAATATTTTTGGACAACTGAATGAGTTCTGTTGGGCAGCTGGATGCATTGCATATTGGATATATTTATGGATGTACTGAATAATATGGAGCAATGGTCAGTCAGTACAAAATAAAATGGTGAGCACAACAGAGGAACTGCTGCACACACTGTAACACCTCTGAGGAATCCAAGAAACAGAGACACTGCTGGAATTTCAGACTGCCTGCATTTCCCTACCACCTACACCCACTGATGAACAGGGTATAAAAAGCCATGGGCAGGTGCCCAGAAAATCTTACCACTTTTTGTTGACACCATTGAGGACACTGCAAACAGAGACTGGCAAAGCTGAGATCAGTTTTACTAAGCTGCTACTTGGAAAAGGACTGAATAAGCAGCCATGGAGCTCAGGCTTTTGAGGGAGAAAAGAGAGAGCTATGCTGAGAGGGAAAGCTGCAGGGAAGGATGACACTTTGACAAGTGACTGACAGCAGGGGTATTATTAACAATCCAAGTCAATTCAGTATCAAATGAGATGTTGCTACTCATCTGAAAACTTTCCTCCTATATTGGAAAGATGTGTATTTGTCTTAAATACAGAACTTTAGCTTAAAATAATCCTCAAAGGTTTTCAGGAACCCTGTGGATTTTTTTAATAACAGTAATAACTGACTGTCTTCTCCCTCTTCTAGGAAGAAGACATGTTCTAAGCTAGGTCACCTTACAACAGATACCTGTGCTCAGAAAAGCTGACTCAATAGGAGCTCCTCAGTCCTGAATCAGGCTTTCAAAGTAAAATATGGCAAATACTTTTAGCTAGACACAAAAAAGCTGCTTCCACTCCTCTTAAACAAACACATAAGCATCTCATTACTTGGTTAGACAACTGAACTCAGCACAGATTGGACACAAGCTCATGACCAGTGAGCCAGCTCTTAATATTTAAGTTTTGTTCCACAGGAATTACTGGTCTGGAAAACCAGCAGGTTTTCCAAGCAGGGTGTATTAGAATTTTAATGTAAGGATTTATACTCAGACTGACCTGTCACATCAAACACTGATACTGGCAAAGAGGAGACATCGCTGATTTCCATGGGTGGGGTTTTGGGTGTTTCATTGGGGTTCTTTTGTGGTTGGTTTGTTCCACAACTCAGGCTCTTTTGTAATATACTGTCTTAATCCTTTCAGATTTAGGGCTTTTTTTTCCCCTTCAAAACTGTGGGGAAAAATGAATGGCCCAGCAGACTCAAGCCTACTCTTCAACTGCTCAAATCAATCAAATTTTGCTCTGGAAACATCAGAGCAATGTGGCAAAGAGACACATCTTGAGAACATCCTTTTTGCCACTTTCTACTTCCTGGACTTCATCCTGGCTTTTGCTGGCAATGCCCTGGCTCTTTGGCTTTTCATCCGGGACCAAAAGTCAAGCACACCCGCCAACATTTTCCTGATGCACCTTGCTGTGGCTGACCTGTCCTTCGTGCTGGTACTTCCCACCCGGCTGGTGTACCATTTTTCTGGTAACCACTGGCCTTTTGGTGAGATCCCCTGCAGACTCACTGGCTTCCTTTTTTACCTCAACATGTATGCCAGCATCTACTTCCTCATGTGCATCAGCGTCGACCGTTTCCTGGCCATCGTGCACCCTGTGAAGTCCATCAAGCTCCGCAGGTCCCGCTACGCCCACGTGGCCTGTGCCTTTCTGTGGGTCATCGTTGGGGTGGCCATGGCACCTCTGCTGCTCAGTGTACAGACGGTCCAGATGAAAAACACAACTGTTTGCCTGCAGCTCTACAGAGAGAAGGCCTCACGCCATGCCCTGGTGTCCTTGGCAGTGGCATTCACCTTCCCCTTTGTCACTACAGTGACTTGCTACTTACTCATCATCCGAAGCCTGAAGAGCGGGAACAGAGTTGAGAAACACCTGAAGGACAAAGCTGTCAAAATGATCATCATGGTCCTGATGATCTTCCTGATTTGCTTTGTACCTTATCATGTCAATCGCTACATTTATATCCTCCATTACAACGGGACCAAGACTTCCTGTGACACACAGCGTGTCCTGGCCCTCAGCAACCGCGTCACGTCCTGCCTCACCAGCCTCAACGGCGCCCTCGACCCAGTCATGTACTTTTTTGTAGCTGAGAAATTCCGTGAGGCTTTGTGCAACCTGTTTTGTATTAAAAAGACTGTAACGTTGCCTCAAGCATATGAGGGAAAGACAAATGAAAGCTCACTAAGTGCTAAATCTGAACTGTGAACATGACTCTTGTCACTGCTCTGACTTGAGAACGCTTTCTTCCACCAAAAAGCAGCTGAGAGCACAAATATGCAGCAAGACAGTCCACCCTCAAGCTCATCCCGAGAAGGGAAGTTCTGCTGTTTTTGTGGGACTGCAATTAGCAAGAAGCCCTCTGACAACAGAGATCACATGTGCTTGTCTTACTGAAACTGCAAACAGAAGGACAGTTCTACCCATCTCCAAGATGTGAAACTGAGGGTTGAGCACTTAGGAATAGGGAACGGGTCAAAAACAGAAATGGACCTTTTTAAAATTTTTTCATTTTTTTTTTAAAGAACTTAATTCCCAATGCACTCAGTAGTGACCCTTCTTCTGCACAATGCATACAACCTTCTTTAAAATGTCATATTGTGCCAGCAGTAGAGACCCACTCCTGAAACAGGCCTGCCTGACGAGGAAACAATATGCTTGCACATCTTGTCCAAATCTCTGAATTCAAGGCATTTACACAGAGCAGAGAGAAAATTGGTACTAAATTGTGACAAAGAAAAAAAACAAACCAAAATGCCGCAAGTCTGGACTTACAGTGGGTTTTTTCCCACTTCTTCCCAGCCTTAAGAGCTGGAGATGAGCACAAAACTTCTCACTACCTTCTCTGTTTGCCCTCTGCCATTGTCCCAAAGCTGCAGACATTGGTTGGACAACATTAATACACTGCCTCTTTTATGCAGTTCCCTGCAAAACACCCCAGACAGCTTGATAACCCTCAAACTGAGGAGTGGAAAAGGGCTGTTTAGGAATGCAGCATTCATCTTTGCTACATACTCAATTGTGAAAATATGAACCCAAATGGCAGAAGTGAAGAAAAGTAAGCACTTAAAAGAAGTGAAGTCCACTTGGTCCAGAAGAGATTCCATCTTTAATATGGTTTACAATTTTTTGTGACTTATTCAGCAAGGCTATTCCTTTGCTATGGATAAAGCAGGGATTATCTTTATTGTGTTACATATTGCCTCCAGTGGAATATGCCTGGAAACAACAGGCAGACTAGGGAAGATCAGGTACAATGAAAAGAGCAAAAAAAACCCATGTGAGTTTCCAATAATGTTTAATAGAAGAGTGCTCCAGTGCCTTGGAGATAAATATTATAGGAAATCATGTGACAGGTTAAATATATTTTTATGAGCTCCTTACCATTTTAGACTTAACCCACAAGTTATGAAATCAAAGATATTTTATCATGCTTGAACTGCTTCCATCCTGACTGCTTTCCCAAAACACCCCACATTCTGTCCCAACAGCCCATTCTTAAAAGCTCAGGTGTCACAAGAAAATCAATTATGCCCAGCTCCAATAACAAAGGCACAGAAGTTGCCTACAGGATGGAAAAGAGGGAGCTGAGAGCACTCCCTGCTGGACAGGGTACAAGTGTATAGCCTTTCCTTCCTTTTTTCACCATATAGTGAAAATACAAACTAGGAAACTACTAGGTTTTGCTCATGACATATGAAAGCCTAAAATTAACTCTGAATTGTGCAACACTGTCTGCTAACTGCTGGATTGTTTTGTTTTCTTATCATGGTATGCTTTTGTATAAGCTCCCTCTCGTGTTTTTATTTCNCAAACTGGGAAACTACTAGGTTTTGCTCATGACATATGAAAGCCTAAAATTAACTCTGAATTGTGCAACACTGTCTGCTAACTGCTGGATTGTTTCGTTTTCTTATCATGGTATGCTTTTGTATAAGCTCCCTCTCTCGTGTTTTTATTTCTCGCTTCTTAATTAAATGCATGAATCGACCTGTAGGACTCATTTTTAGGTTCCTGTATATGAAATGAACGATTTCTGAAGACCAGTGGAATCACGTCCTGAACAGACTTTGCTGTAATCACTGTATTATTCTCTTGGCCTTTTGCTGTATCTTGATTTCCTGCTCAGTAGCTTACCTGAATAAATGGCCTCCCAGGGATCACATAATCCCTTTTTCTCATGTACTACTCACCTTTCTGCTTGAAACCTCTGCCTTCTGCCTGAAATATCTTTCTTTTACAGAATCCATCCACTAGCTACTAAAATTTGAGTCTCTGCATATTTCACTGGATGAAGAACACTGTTCTTCATTCTATTTCCCATCAAATAGGTTATTCCTTAAAGCTTGCTCTGTACCTTTTCAAGCTTTTCCTCTCAGTGTACCACTGACTGACCACTCCCAGGATCTCCCTGCCATATCAGTAACACCTGATAAAACCTCCTGCTCTGTCTCACCTGCCAGCATTCTTCACAAAGCCCAGGTCAGCAAGGGTCACATCGCAGAGCTCACAGCGGAAACATTCTGGGTGCCAGTTGTTGTTCATGGCCTTGATAACACGCCCAATAATGAACTCACCTGCAAAAGGAAAGCAACACCTTGAGAAGCATGCAGAAAACAGCCATCAAAATCCACTGCCCTCCATAATCCTCTTACTTTAATTCCTCAAGTGCTATTACAGTCTAACTTTAAAAAAACACAACTACTCTCACAATCAGGGTACCCCAAATCACTGCTGGTGTCATGCTTTGTTTTCCACCCACAGCTCCTGCTCCTTAAAACGACCTCAACGATCCCAGCCCAGGGCTGGATGTCAGAGCAATGCTGGGGGTTTGCACAGCCCTGAAGCTGTCACCCCATGTATTGACAGTGCCTCATCTTACCACATTCCCCGCAGCAAGGAGCAAACAGCATCTGGAAGTCATGCTCACAGTACTTACGACCTTCAAACTGCGAAAAAACAAGAGATGAGCCCTCATGAATAACTGAACTACTACATCTTGACAGTTCAGCATGATTTTCCATTGAAATGACCAACTAGTTAAGGTCACTCAGGTTTTCCAGTTCTAACTCTCCCCACATCTGTTTTTCAACTCCCAGAGGGTTTTCTTAAAGAAATATCCAGATACAGCTTCAGCCTCATGATGAATTTGCAGAGCAAACAGTTAAATTAATAACAATGCTGCTACAAGTCAGTAGAAACCCTGAAGAATCCCACAGTTCTTTTCCTATAGTTGCCTTTAATTTCATTTTTGCCTTAGTTTAGTTCAGAGCTACTCCCACACAAGGCTAAAACCCATGTCAAAATAAAATGCACCACGTTGAAAATAATGTGTTATTCATGATATGTGTTTGTGTATATTCTGTATAAAAATTTCAACTTAATTTTTAAATGGGTTCACATATTTCAGTTGCCCAACTGGAAAAGTTTGGTACAAAACTCCTAAGAATAAAGATAAAAATTCACTTGTATTTAATGAAATATTAAGGCCAGGTTGGAGTGAGCTTTGAGCAGCCTGATCTGGTAGAAAGTGTCCCTGCCCAAGGCAGGAGTTTAGAACAAGATGATCTGTAATGTCTCTTCCAACCCAAACCTTTCTTAATCATCACAGAATCATAGAAACAGTTTTCTTTTTGAAATGTCTCTTACCCAAAGAGCAGCTTTTGCTGTTACTGAAGGAATATGTGAGAAGAAAAAAAAGGGAAATTAAAAGTTGGAAGCTTCTAAAAAAAATAGCAACAGAGGTTTAGGGCTAAGATATTAAATATGCAAGAAAGCTGAAAATTCTAATTTCTGCCAGAACGTTCACCAAATTCCTTGCATTTTAATGGAGCAGTGTGGGGACTGACCTCATAGAAGAGCCCGTCCGGGAACTGCCGGAAGCACTGGGCACACACGAAGCAGTTCTCGTGGTACAGCTCCCCGTTGCTGTTCACGATCCTCTCGGCGGGGTCGAACCTCGCCTGGCAGCGCTCGCACACCGCGTTCGCTAGAGCATCCGACATGTTACTGCAACAGGGACACGGCAGGGACGTGAGAGGAGTCACAGCGATGTAACCACAGCACCCGAGCTTCCCCCACACCCATGAGCACAACACTCCCGCTGCTTTAAGCTCCCTCTTACACGAAAAGCAAAGATCAGTGAGTCAATTCATCACTGACATCAGTCAGAAATAACGTTCTGGCAACTCACATGTGGCAGAATTACCTCTTGAACGCTTTTGGCTACTTCACCAGTCTTTCCCCCCGCTATGTCATCCTGATAATAGCTCCTGGCAAATATCACAATTTTAAATAAACCAGCAGTTTGGAGAGCAGCAAACCAAATGTTCCTGACCTCTAGGGATTTCTGGTCTCAGGATGTGCACCTCTGAGAATTTCCTGATGTGTGATAAGCACCGATATCCCACTGCAGTCTCCCCTTCACTGCAGGAATTAACCGGGTATTTCCCCCTCCACATGCCCCCATCCTCCTGACAAATCAGTTTAAACTCTCAAACTGTTACAAAGGTATGGAAAGAGAGAAGTCTCTGACTGGCCTGGCCAACACATCAGCTTCATTTCCTCAGAAAGCGGGGCTAAAAACCCCCTAAGCTGCCCTCACAAATGATGCAATGAACATTTCCTCTATCTCCCCTAAAATATGGAACAACCCTAATCTCTTTCACAAAATCTTCATGCTTGCCATCATGTAAATCTAAGTTAATTCAGTTTTAAAATCATGTATCACATGTCCAAAAAAGGGAGGGAAAAGTTGAAGACAAGTCTCAGTTTCTTGTTGCAATGCAATCTCTCTTAACCACCAGACTATCCAATATAAAAATTAAATGTTATTACACTTTTAGAGATAGAAAAACTGTTTTATGCCTTCTGGGCACCTTGTGAATTCTGTGAGTGGAAAGATTGCAGTTTTATAGGTGGGAGTATAAAAAATTTCCAGCATGTTAAAAATCTCCTATTTGTATAGTACTTTCCCTGAGGAACATAACACATACAGAAAATGAAAGATGGCTTGATTCAAAAGCTTTTTTCTTTCCTTTTCTCTTCAAAGCTGCTCTGAACTGAATTCCCATTGTTAATGTTATTCCACAACCCAAGTGCTACTTTCCACACTTCTGCATTGAGAACAGCAATTGAATAAGCACCTTCCAGCAGCAGAAGATTCTCTTTCCTCTGGGCAAAGACACCTCCAAAACACTCCCCTGTCTGCATTGCAGGGCTCTGTGCCCTGAGCACAGCTGGATGGAGCAGGCAGCAGCCTGAGGCACTAAACCAGCCCTGTGCTCCAGCTGGATCAGCTGAGCCAAGTGTCTCCCATCTGCAGGGTGACAAACACCCCACGCCGTGACTCTCTTTCTACCACTGCTGCTCCAAGGGAGGCAAAAACCAGGGGAGACACCAGTAAGTTCAAGAATGGAGTACCAATTTAGCAGAAATTTGTTACATCTTGTTTCCTTATTGCAGTACAAAGGAGCTTTAAAAAAACAGACATGGACTGGAATTACAGACAAGCAGGAAATTCTGTAATTTCATAAACTAGAGATCACAGGTTAAAGAAATATTTTTATCCTGACACAGTAGCCAACAAATAGGTCAGCACATAAACATCAGTGTTTGCAGCAAAGCTAATCAGCTTGGGTTTCAGCCACCACTCTCAGTTACACCACGAAAATGTGTGCCAGGACTTGAAAATACAGTCTTCCCAGCAAGTATTTTTCCCCTCTTGAAAAATTCAATCCCTGAACTGCAAGACTTGAGTTAGTCAGCAGCTATGATTAAGAGATACTCATGTATCAACATAGTGGAAAAGCTCCTCTGGGAAGAAAACCAGGCAAGCCAGCAAGTACTACAATCTACACATTAACAACAAAGCACCATCTAAGGTTGTGTTTCAAGGGTTTTTCATTTTATAAACGTGAAATCAACATTTTTTAAAATCCCGATTTTCCTTTCCTCTGTCCAAAGGGACTCATCACTGCCACTGCCAACTTGCTGGCTGAACTCTGCAGGACCAGAGCTGCCACCTCCATCCACAAGGGCAGTTCCCAACACTTTCAGCCACATTCCTGAATGAAACACAGCGGTGCCAGCTGACACCACCCAGCAGGGAACAGAGGGACAGATTCCCACACGAGTCCCGTGGCTGTGTTGGCAAGAAAGACAATCATGACACAGGGACTCGCTGGTGCTGCTGCTGCTGTTGATGCTGACAAGGTTCCCTCAAAGGCATAAGGAAGATGATTGTGACACAGCCTGAGCTGTCCATGCAAATGAGCTCATGAGTGGGACTGGTTACTCATTTGAGAGAAACCATTGCTACAGAAAAAATTAAAATAGAAGAACCAGTGCATAAAAATAACAGTTCTGTGCCTCAGCTAAAGCCCAACTGAAATTTGTTGGGAAGAGCCACACTCCTGGAAGTCTACTCAACCCCACACCAGCTCCTGACCAGAGCATCTCCTGGAATACAAACCAGCAGCTGCAGCTCCTCAACAACCACAGCTCGAGTTTTACCTTTCTGCTCTCTTACTTGGTATCCCTTTTCACTTGAGACATTCTATTGTTTTACACTCAAGCTGAAATTTGCCTGTTCAGCATTGCCCTGAAGAGATGAGTTAGCATTTATTCAAAAGTTTTACTTTAACATTTGCCAGCTTCTTAATTTGTCTCAAGTGCAAACCCCTGTGTGTCCTCATCCTTGTGCAAAACCAAGCCTTTATTCAACCAGCTCCAGGTTAAAATTACCCAAGGCTGAAAGGAAGAGGGAGCACAGTGCTAATTCAGAGCAGTTTTATCATTAGTTGATTACACTTCTGCAAAAACACTTCTGCCAGTGGCATGGGGAGAGGAAGGACAACACCAAATCCATCCTTTGGATGGTGGAACCAGGAGTGACCACAAAAGTTTGCCTTCTGTGTCAACCATCAGATATTTAGGCCAGTCCCCAATATACAGAGCTGCTTTTATTCTGTTTGCTCACTCATTTTTTGCTGTGCAGTAAAATAAAGAATCTTCCTCTGTTCTAACAATAAGCTGGTGACACAAAGACAGGAAAGGCTATTAAAACATGATGAGATCAACATCCTGAAGTCATTCTGTCCTGCACAAACTCAAAAAATACCAGTGCTCAAACAATGCTTTTTCCAGTCTTTCACCATTATGTGCCATATCTTTTAACAAATTATCTTTGTCAAAGTACCTAATTTACAGAAATTAGCTTATTACCATTATAAGTAGGTTTCTGAAGCTTTGACTTCTCTGAAGTATTTACTACAAATTGCTCTCAAATGGAAAAAAACCCCCAACAACTCCTTCTTTATAAGTGACCATTTCTGTGGGTAAAGGTGCTACATTTGAAAGCATTTTATCTTCTATCACTGAAGTCAAAATTCCCTCCTTTTGTAAACATTTGTTCACAGGGATCGAGCACTGGTGAGAGCTTGAGGAAAAGGAAGCAAATGTAGTAATTGCTAAGAGAGTAGAAGAGAAGCTTCAGCCTTCACATTAGTAGAATTCATTGTCTTAAATGTGGCTGCAAGAGAGAATTAACCAGAAACCTGGACAAGCAGGAGAACAGATGAACAGTCTCAGACTTTGCTGTGTTCAAGAAAGGAGCTGCAGCAGCAAAGATTCTTTCTGTTGGAAAAGCCCAGCCAAAAAAAAAGAGTTTTCTTTAATTGGTTTCAAAAGTTTTTGGGTTTAGTGTCAAATAGAGTTCTCCTTTATCACAATGGTGAGATGACCCAAAACCTTACAGATACTACACAAAAAAGGAAGACAATCCTTTGAGATACAAGAAGCCAAGGCATTACCCAAACCTCAGGCAGGCACAAGCCTCTGGGAAACCCTGGGAAGGGATTCTCTGCTGGGTCTGGTCCACCAGCAGGAACAAGTGCACACACAAAGCACCACATTCACTTGGGCTTTTCCATATGCATGCACACATGGGTAGGACAGGGAGAAGTCAAAACCAAAGAGCTGTCAGCACTTGCACATATCACAGATGTCACAGTCGAGATGAAAACCACAGCACTCCAGGAGAGGAGCTTCTTCCCACCCCCACAGCACAGCTGACAACTTGTGGTTTTATGTCCTCGATGTCGACAAAAACAGAAAGAAAATCTGCTGGGACCAAATCAGACTTTATGATTAATTTCACAGATGGTGACTAATGCAAAGACAAAAGACAGAGGAAGGGTATCAGTTCAGGAATTTGTGCTGAAAAACAGCCCCCAACTACCCTTATCATTCCAAAATCTCTTTGTTGCAAATGACTTATCTGTACAACTTTCCCACACTGAATTAATTTCTTTAAGCTTATTATTTATCATAAAATGTTGGAAAAATATTAATTCCCATTTGTTCAAAGTATGATTTGTTTGCATTTGTTAAATTATGTGCTTGGCTTAACATTTTCAGCATTTCTGCTTTGCTTGCATTGAATTTTCTATTCATTCTGATTAAATGTTTTTTCAGGGCTAAATAAGAAATCAGTAGTTCCTCTCAGCACATCTTCACTGGCCATGCAGCCCCCAATCTCTCAATGAAACAAACATTTTTCAGTCTTATTTCAAACACAGGGATAACCAAAACATACACATGCAACAATATGAAAAAAACCAACCCAATCTCTCCTTGGCCTACCAGCAATTTGCTATTAGTAGAAGCCAGGGGGTTCAAAAAATTCCACACATTTCAGCTGAGACCAGAGCTCAGAGTCCCTTTGGCTGGCCTGGGAAGCTGCTGTCAGGCACCTTTGAGACCAGCAGCAGCAGAGAAAGTGTGTTGATATTCACACAGGAAAAAATCCCATGCCGTGGGTACTTATGAGTCCCTCTCAACACAAAGCAATACTTGCTGTCAGTAAATCATGACCAATCACTTAAAAAGACACACATTTAGCAGTGTTCACTCAGCCCAGGCAAACAACAAAACATAAAGAAACACACAGGTTTTAGACAAATTATACCTCTTACACACGAAATCCATTACCAAGCTTATTATCAACTTATCATCTTATCAACTTGCCAATTTATTATAAGCATGTACCACTTCACCCAGAATATCTATTTGATAAGTGACACACGTTTAATCTTTCTCTTCTTCACTTCCATTATCTCAAGGTTAACTGTGATGTTTGTGTACCAGCACTGATAACACAAATCATTCCCACATATGTTCACCAATTATCACCCATTAGCAGCAGCACTGCTTTTGGATTCTCTCATTTGCCTGAGGAAAGGACAAACTATCAGAAAGGAGAAGCAAAAACTATAAATAACTCAAAACCTATGGATAAAATACAACAATTCGGGAGACAAATTTCTCAAATGGATTATAACTGTCACCTGCTGAGCAAAACCAAAGTTGGCTTCATGCTCACTCTGCTTTAAGAAGAATGATGTGAAAAATGTACTCAGTTTATCTGTACCTATGCTTTTTCAATGTTTCTTTTCTCTTACAGGTCCTTCCATGCTTCTCATTCTTCCTGAAGAGCATCTTGTCCCACAATGGCATCACCATTTCCTTCACTACCTTCTTATTCCCCCCCTTGCTGAATTCTTGTACATTCACACCCACAACTTTGCACAGGGAAAAGTGAAAATTTACCAACTAACTGGTAGCTGTTGGCTGAAAGGAAAATAGCAGGAAAGGCAGGGTTCTAGTAGAGGATCCATAGTTCAAAATGAGAAGCCAAACCAATTCCTCAATTCCAGGTAAACATCTGGTCTATTTCCTGCTAAGTAAAGGCTGGAATTCAGAATTCCTGCCTGCTACAAAAAGAAAATCTGTCCTGCACGTCACTGCTCTGTCCAGTGACACAGAATGCAGACACCATGTTGCTGCTGCAGCTCACATTTACCCCAAAATGCAAGAAACCAAGTTTTATTTAACTCCTGTTAATTTATCTCCTGTACAAAATGGACTAATAAAAACTCAGAAGTGAAGTAAAATGTTAATGTGAAGCAGGGGGAAAGCAATGATCAAACCAAGCAATGGAATTGTCTGGACAGATTTAAGAAGCTCTGGTTGGCACCTTTTAAATCATCTCATGAAGCAGCTACACTCGAAACTTCGGTTTCTGCTGGATTGGAGTTATTTAAAAAACTGAAATCACCAAGCTTTCCATTAACAGTATGGGTGAAGAAATGGACTACTGAACCCTAAGGAACAAGGAACAACAGGATTTTCTCGACATTTTGGAAAATTACTGCATTTCACCATTTTTTTATTCCCACAGTGCCCAAATTCTTCACCACTAACACCACCAGTACTAACGCTGGCTCTGAACAGCCCAGCACAGAGCTCGAAACGGGAAAGGTTCTCTGTTGTTGTTTTCCTGTTATTGTTACAAACTAAAAGCTTTCTCACCAAGAAAGCCCTTTCCTTCATAATCTACTCGGAAATGAAAATAACCAGACCTCATCCCCTCTGGCTGTGTGCAGACAATTCCCACTCTAAATAAGAAAGCCCCACCAGCAGAGCCCAACACCTATGAAACTCTGGGAAATGCCTGGGGAATGCCATTCCCTCCATCCCGCAGACCTACCCCCGAGCGGCAGCAGCCGAGCCCGCCCCGCCGCCCGGCAGCGCCCCGGAGCCGCCGGGCCGGCGGTGCCGGCGCTGGTAGAGTTTGGAGGATGCCAGAGCCCGCAGCCTCGGGGCAGCCATGGCACCCACGGGCAGCGCAGGGACAACTGCGGCCACCGCCGGCCACACCGACGGCTGAGTCACCTTCCTCTGCGGAGCTGCCGTCACGTTTGACAAGAGCCAAAGCAGGATGCACGGACCCCTGCCCAAGCATTGTTTCTTGCAGCCTCTCTGCCGTTCTTCAAGATTCTTCAGGACCTCCTTCCTGTATTACCTATTCAATGCAACACACCAGGGTCTGCACCAGTGCGAGTCTTGCGGAAGGCAGCTGTGAAAACGTCATGAGTGAGGTTAAAAAGTAAAAAATCGTGACTCTTCGCATAATTAAGTCACTTGAGAAAACTTTCTGATCAAAGCACAGAGAAATACGGAAAAACAAAGCCAAGAGCTCCTGGCAGTGAACACAGATCAGTATCTGGCCCTGGCATCTCCAGGCACTTCCCTCCAGGCAGTGTCCTGAGGATCCTGTAAACAACAGAACTGTCCTTCCATCCGGGTAAAGCACCTTCCGAGAAAGAAGCCATGCAGATCTCTGCTCTGGGACACACTGGGCAGGAGCAGGGTCAGGAAGTTGGGACAAGGGACATACTTGGCATTCCAGCCTCCAGAGCTCTGTGCTGGGAACTGAGCAAGGCCTTCAAACGGGAGCTCACCCTTTCCACCATCCCCCTCTCCACCCTCCGCTGCAAGAGAAGGAACCACGGCACACCTTGGGGCGGGTGGAGGGTTTAGGAAGAGCAAAAACCTGAGAACACAGAATTCAGTTTTTGAGACAATGAAGGGAAAGGAGTGGAGGACTTGAGCAAGGCAGTGTCGGTGTCACTTCAACATCACCATGAAAAATATCCTAAGAGTCATTACCAACAAATTCCTTTCCAGTAAATTGTAAAAAAAGGAGGATTTTTGTAGCATGAGCATGGAATATATTCCAT
>VYZS01046264.1:6282-20296 GCA_013400695.1 Neodrepanis coruscans
TTCTACTTTTCTCCCTAAGCAAAAAGGTGTAGAAATAAAATCCATTTTAAAACACTTTACAATAAATATAATTTTTCTTCGCGAGACATTCTCAAGATTTTCCATCATCCTGTCTTCAAATATAAATAATTCATGACTTCCACTATAGAAGAAATGGAAACAAGCAGGTTCTAATAGGAAAAAGAAAATCAAAAGTGGGAATTCCACTCATACATTTTAAAAGAAACTGTCAGGCTTGTTAGGCTTAATAGCAGTGCCACACTGGGATATCAACACTTGGATAAGGTTACACCAGAGATGTATCCTACTGAACGTTAAGCTCATGAATGGATTGTGTAAAGTCATCATCAACTTTGATTTGAAGACTAAACTGTATTATCTTACTCTCGAATCTCTGCTTATCAGTGAGAGTGCTCCAAAGTTCCCTTTATATGATATAAAGACCTATATGATGGAAAACATCACAGTATACTCTTAAGAGAGCCTAGAGTTCCTTAAGGTAATTTAAACTTATAATGCATTAAAATGATAAATATTCCAAAACATTAATTCATAGAGGAAGAGATGCCAGTGTTCCAAGAACAGAATGCTGCTTCTATCTGCTCTTCCCTCCTCTAGCAGGATAAAACAGTGTTGCTGGTTTGGTGCTGTTCAAGTAAACTTAATTTTATAAACAGTGTTTCTGTCAGAAAGTTGTGATCAGTATGTGAAAACCTTTTTCTTTTAGAAAATTTAAAACAGTGTATAGAAAACAGAGTTCAAGCATTTTCTAGATGTGTTGTCTATGTGACAAAAGGCAGGAAAATGTGTCTGACTCAGTGGCTTTCGCTGTTGCAAGATGCACTGTTCTTATTTACAGGCTCTTCTGTTTCTGGAAATGATGTGGGGGAAAGACAAGTCACTTTCACCTGATATCTCGGGCAGGATCAAGTTTACTTTTCTGGCCAGATAGAGAGAACAGGTTTTGGTCACTATGCAACGTATCAGTTGCTGTAGGCTTCTGAAATTCCTGAAAAAAAAACATGTATAGGAAACTTTTGGCTATCAAAAGCATACCCTCTACTTACCAAGCATCACTGTAGAAACAAGGACAAGAGGAACTATTTTGGTGGATCCTGACTATATAGAGGATCAAATACAAAACATTTCTCTCTCTGCTGCAAGTGTTTAATATGTTGCAGGGCACAGAGAACTACACTATTTTTCAGACACAAAGCTGTAAAGCACATTGGGCCAAGTGCTGGCCAAATGACTTCCCACCCACCTCAGGGTAGACATCATGTAACTCAGAATTTTGGCCTGTGGCTATCAGCAACTCCTTGCAAAATGCCAAGGAAAACCTAAGTTGCCCTTGGAGAGGTAGAACATTATTTTCCCTGCTCTTAAGGGATGAAATAAAAAAGAAGCCAAGGAGAGGGTCTTTGACACAGAGAAGTTCTTGAGTCAAATACCATTTTACATTTATAGGCTATGTTATTCCAAAAACACTCAGAGCCAACTTAGAACCCTAATAAAGACAAATTGCCCTTAAAACTTAAAACTTGGTAACAGTATGACGTGACTCACCAAAGCAATGTCCAAGACAGGGAGATGAAGGAAGAGAATACTGATAAGGAAATACATTATGTCCAGCTATCTATGAGCGAAAGCCTTGCAGCTAAAAATTTATACAGGTACAGAAAATTTCACAGACTATTTGTGGTACAATTTTATGATCTCTGAGATGCAAACTTCACTGCCAGTCAAGGGAAGTATTTTTACTACCAGTATGAAAAATAAGCATTCTCCTATGGGAAGCTGGAATACATACTTGATTTTAGTTTGGGAAGGAAGGAATATATCAGTCAGAATGATAGCAGAAGATACTGTGGGCAAATATTACTATAAAAAAATTAAAGTGTTTGGAAAAGTACACCTTCGCAGAAACCTACAGTAAAGTTAAAACTAAGAGACTGTTTAAAGATAATCATAATAATCTCTCTAAAAAAAGTGGTGCTTGAGGAATTCTTTGAATCTCTCTGCTTTGTTCAAGGCTCAAAGTCATCAGGTCAATATAACCAGATTCATGTTCACTACCATCCCAAAGATACTGGAATAAATATCACCAGCACAAAGCTTTGCTGAACCCAGTACTTGCCATTCAATCTGGCTGCGGTAAAATCCTGGCCAAAGTTTTTAAAGTGAGTTATTAAGTTTTCATTTCATTTGCTGCCAAAGCGTATCTGTTGTGTTTGCTTACTAAATGCATCTTCCAGGATCAGTACCTTTTGTTTAGACACAACGCTGATAGACTCTTCCATTTCCTACCAAATACCTAAGTTTACACAGTTCCAGAACAGAAGCTGAATTGAGGGCCCTCAACACATTATTAAATCTGATTTAGTTAGCAGGCAGGCTTAACACTAGAAAACATGGTAGGCTCCAAACTGTTGATGAGATTCTCAGACTTCTCCTAGAAAAATGACAATTGCTGGTCAAGACAAAGCTCATCTGTTTACTTACTAACTGGATGGACACCAACAGCATAAATACTGCCTTCCACAAAGTTAACTGGAAACTGTTACATTTAAGAAAGTTATAGAAACTTGGACTTTAAGAAGAATTATAGAAAATAAATAGCTCAATTCATGGGAAAAATATAAACAGGCACATTTGTCAGTTTGGCTGAATCATTTAAGAAATTGCATTTGATGACAGCATTCAAGAAACTGTATTTATTGGCAGAAAACATTGGCGTATGTAACATACTCTTGATAGCGCTAAATTGTGCAGGTGGCCAAGAAGAAAAATTTAGGAAATCAGCCATTTCAATTTGGCATTATGACACACAAATATTTAAGTAGCACAAAACAAAATAAATGTTGAGTTTTTAAAATCTACTTTAAAAATAACAAATATATAGTGATATATTAATTAGGAGGAATGCTGTTGGCAAGAAATCATGTTCAGTGAAAAGGTGCCATAAGTGCCATGAAATATTTGGGAACATTTTCAACTTCTTCCAGCATATAGCCATGTACTGAGGAAAATATTGAATGGAAAAAAGGAAACTCACAGAAAATTCTGGAACATTATCAAAGCAGTTCCTATTCATAACGAACTATTCATCTTACTATTAAATCAGAGGTCATCTGCCCATCAAAAGATGGTGCCTACTGAGAGAATGCCTGTTCCTTGGGGTGAGGGAAAATATGGCATTAGACACATGGTTCAAGACTCCTTCTTGGAAAAAGCAAGAGACACACACAATAATCTTTAGGAAAAAAAAAAAAATCTTTCCAAATCTGAAACTGAGGGATGCAGGTGTACAACCTTTGCCTAGCTCATCATCCATAACATCAACTAGACAAGGTTCAAACATGACGCAGTGTCATGGACCTTGAAAATTCCATATTCATCTAACTTGATATAAAAAGAAATGCTCTGTTGTTTTGGTTTTTTTCTAAAGACACAATTAAAAATATTTGTCTCATCTCCTTCCACAGTTAAACAGTTTATCTCCGGTATCAGGGTAAAAGCAACGGATAAATTCCTATTCCCATGAAACACTTTCAGAAATGTATTTGACTTCAGTCAAAGTCCAGTACAGCAATTCATATTTATTTCCTGATTATACTTGCAGACCTGCAAGATCACCTCTGGAAGGTTCTGCTCTAACAAAATTCTTGCTTATTTCTCTCCTAAGATATGGGGAATGTACTACTGTACTGATTCAAAGTGAAAGCCTATCAGCTACAGAAGCTTTCATATCGAAATACTTAGGAGATTTTGTGGCTAAAATTAACAAGAGTATATTTTCCATTTGTACCTCACCTGAAAGTCTCTGAAGTTACTTCCTATAATTTTGTATGATTCACCATCACAGCACCACTTCACTGTGATGAACAATTCCTCTTTCCTGTTGTGGGACTTTTCCTTGCCTCAGGAATTCTTTGAATGGACTTCATTCATCTTTAAATAAGATTATACTTTACCACGTGCAAAAACATTTCCAATGAAAGGCAAAGCAAGCAAACAACACAATACAGTACTCTGGATTGATTAAAAAATTATGTAGTTTGTTAATCCTAAATATTTGTGCTAATTCTGCCATCTAAAAATATTTAAACAGAATACTATCCCCAAGATTTAATTATTGAAGTCAAGTGATAAACATATGAACAGAGAATAGCAGGAGAAATAAAACTTGGTACATGGAAACAGAGACATGACCTGTTTCCAGAACATTCTTAGGTAATTGGAGGATGTTTTCTTCATCATTCCAACAGGCTTAACATTTTAAAATTTACAAAGCTTAGGGTCAGGAACAAGGGGTGGGAGTGCGAAGGGATCCTGTTTTGACTCTGTAGGTATATCTGTATTAACACAATTTTTCAAAATATATTATCCTTAGAAATAAATGCAGTTAAAATAAAGAAGCTACTTTTAAAATCTAAATATTTCAGTGTCTGTAATCCTTCCACCTGTCTTCAGAGTCAACCAATGTATGCCTTTGTACCAAAAAAATAGACACTGCCTGTTGTGGGGTGAAGCTAAAACTGGTCTTTTTTCCCCGGGCGAGCGGGTCCCCAGCATTCCCCGCCTGCAGCGTGGGTGCAGTGGCCCCCTCCCCCCACTGTATCCACGCCGGGTGGCGTGGCCGTCCTTGGAGCTCGGCACGTGTGCACATGGGGCCTTACTGGGGGTGGGGCCCAAGTGCTGATCATCCAATCAGAAGAGGGCCGGACCCCTGGGGGCCATCTGCGCATATGCGAAGAGGGGTCCCCTATAAAAAGGGGAGAGCGGACGCCATCTTTCTCTTTCTGCTCTGGACGTGGCTGCGGTAACATTGCTACTCGTCTTCGCGCCGAGACTAACTTCCGCGTGCGGACGGATCAGCGATTCAGCAGCAGCAGCGCGATGTGGTATTCCCTGGGGGTGAACTCTTTCGGGGTCGCGTTTTCTCGTGATTTTCCTAGGGGTTGGACTGCTTTCGGGGTCGTGTTTTTCTCGTGATTTCCTGGAGGTGGACTGTTTCTCGGGGGTCGCGTTTTTCTTGTGGTATTTTCCTGGGCGGGTGGATTAGCGATTTCCACGGCCATAGCCCGGGTTTAAAGGCCACATCTTTCCATCAGCACTGAAATTCCTTCCCAGGATTGGGAAGGGAGGAGGGGAGGGGGGCTCGCGGTTTCTGAGTGTTTTTCTTCAGAAAGCTGAGTGGAGGCTCAGCGCTACTGTAGGGTCCTCAGGTCGGCTGCGGAACCCCCCTGGGAGAGCTGAAGTCGGGGTCCTTCTCTACTAATCCTGGCGTCTCTTCCGGAGCCCCAACAGTTAAAAACCATCACTATCCCAGAGCCTTCCCATCCCAACACAGGATCTGGGGAAGCTTAACTTGTCTGTTTTTGCACTTTATTGTCGGTTTTCTGGGTGTGTGAAATAAACTGTGTTACTTGTGTGTTTTCTTTTTGGGTGTGTGTGGCTTCTCTCGGACATCTCTTGTCAGTACCACGCTTTTTAATGGTAAAACCACGACACTGTCTTTTTTGTATGAATAATATTTTCTCCAGAAAGTGCTTTAGGATTCTGATCTACATGAAGTAATCACTCTTTTTTGCATCCTCACAAAAATCTATTTATGCTTTGGTTTCTATTAAAAGTTATTTATTTTTTTAAACCAGGCTGAGTTACAAAATTACTGCTGATGAAATTAAGTAAAACATTACAAATATGGGACCTCAGTAAAGAAACTGGAGACACAGGATGAGTCTTAGTTTCCCACAGGAACTCAGTTTAATACAACTCTGGAAAAGAAGTTCCTAAAAGTTTAAGTTTGCACAGTTCTTCAGGAATCCTCAATACGTAAATGACTAGCAACTTGTGAGCAGAACAAAATCTTACCCCTAATATAATCGAGCTCTTTCCTTCCAGCTTGGGAATATACTCCCTCACATAGTAAAAACCTGCAGGCAATGCAGATAACAAACAGTGTGGTAGACTAAAAAGACCCAGCAAAACCCAAACAAAACCCCCACTAATTCTTCCAAAGTCGAGCTGTTCATTTTAATGGAGCACTTAGGTTTTCACTAGGTGTCTAAAAAGGGAATAAACACCGGACATGAGACAATATCACTCACAATTGTTTTTCAAGTTCACTGACTTTAGAATCCATAAAACTTTAGACTGATTAGGACAGGATGTACTTACAACCCTTTGCATGCATTAAAAGAGTTCTCATCTATTATTGAATCATCACTCAAATTCAGCTCATAGAAGTGAAAATCTAGAGTTCCAAACATGAAGTTTTAAAGATGCCATGCAACAACAGAATAATAGCATGGGTAATTTATAAAATACTTGAAAACAGAAAGCCCTAGGAAGCCTAAAAGCAGTGTCACTTTTACTTAATGTATGATATATATATCTTAAAAGCTAGATTTTTTCCTAGTAGAAAAAAATGCAATTCCACTAAGAGTATTTCGTTTCTCAGCCATATGACTCAGATCCATAAATAAAAATGTCTCCATTGAACAGTAATTTCCAAAAGTAGACTTTGCTACGTGTCTTAAACAGATCTGTATGTACTATTTCAGTGGTGGAACAAATATTAACTTTATTTTCTGAAAACTGCCCTTCCTGCTGGCTGTCCGCAGTGACTCTTTTACGAAGTTTTGCAACCCATATGTCAAGAAAAGCCTCTTTTTGTACCAGAAATGGCATTTCATCTTTGTCTCTTTTTTAGTTGAATCATTTGGGGATAAAGTTGTGACACCAACACATTCCCAACATACTAAAATTTCAAGCAAAGCGTTTTCTGATGAAACAATTCAGTATAATATTTATTTTCCTTAACAGGAAATTAAAAAATATCAAGTGAAACAGTAACAAATGTACTGGGTACATTGTCATTGTAGTATTTGTGAATTTACCAGCTCTAGAGTAAAAATGCAAGCATGCAAACAACAAATGTTTGACAAACAGACTTGTGCATCATGGTGCTTGTAGACCTGCTGTCACCACCTGACAAACAGGTGCATTATATCTGACAACTTGCATTATATCTGAATTCATTTAAGTTTACATTAAATATAACAAGTTTATTCCAAACCAGAGGGGAATTATTTTTAAGCAGTAAATTATGTGCCTTACATCTTGACATCTCAGACTAAAACCACAAAACTGCCAACTCCAAAATTTTAAAGTAAGTTGCACTTATGTGACAAAATCCCCACTTTTAGCATTTCAAAAGAAAGTGAACACTAAAAACTCAGTATGGATACATTATTGACAGCTATGTTAGTTCCCATTTCTTTCACTCTTATTTACTTTTCTGAAGGGACGTTCAGCAAGTATAAATATGCACATTAAATGAATTACAATTAATAAATTGATAAAGCTACCATCCTTCTACTAGCTGAGAATCAATTCTAAAATGTACACTCAAAAATATTTGTATTTCCAGGACTGTAAACTTCAATAGACTAGAAAAGTAGAATGTTAAGATCCAGAATACTGCATTTCTTCTTCCACTTTGCTAGACTGTAATATTTGTATTTAACAGTTAATTATTTCACCATGAGAAAAGGCTCATTGGCTTCTATTTTTGAAGTAGTTAAATGTATTTAAACTATAAATATCTTTTGTCTCTTCAGCAAAAACAAACTGCTAGATATTTGAAAAGGGCAGCTGCCACATTGTTCCCTGGGTGCAACACAACGGCAGGTCAAACTTTTGTTCCTCTTGTCCTACAAACAATTTTCAAGCCCATGCTCAATAAATAAATTTGGTCTCAGCACTCCCAATCAGGGCTGCACAATCCCCTCAGTAGCAGACCTATGATAAATGGACTTATTTTCCCAAATCAAACACTTGAATTTAAATTCAGATGAGTTAATGCAAAGGTCAACATTGTAATCAGTTCTTTTGATCTTTATAGAATTTCTAGAGTAATACATAATAAATCTGAAACAAGGCAATTTGCAGCTCTGTATGTGTGGCTGGTAATAAAAATCTTAACGATTAGAGCCTTTATGTACTTAGGGAACGTTTTATAGTAATAGCTAAAGTGAGAGCCTCAATGCATGGGGAATGATGGCAATAGATAACACTGAGAGACATGATTGCTTGATTCTTTATATAGTTTATACAGTATGTATAGATTATACATTATAAATTAAAGCTGTTTCTGAAGAGTCTCCCAATGTTTTTCTAACATTCTATTTCAGATTTGTATCCTCCAGAAAATATGGCCTTGATAAAAACTTGTGAATTTAACAACAATCACATATATTGGGATTTTTATTCTTTCATATACTAGTATATTACCTCAGTTAACTGCAAAGAAAATAAGAAATTAAAGTGTTTGTGCACAAAATGTATATATATGTCTTGGTGTCTTGAAAAGGAAGATTTCTTCTTTTGAAAGTACGTGTTTAGATGCATACTATGTCACATTTCTTATGAACAAAAAACTATTACTAGGCAGAAGGTATTTTAGTTGAAGACTGGAACATGCAATCCTAGAAAGCGACTAAAATGTCAGCAGTCATATGAAGAAGAACAAAAAGGCAATTGTTTTTTAATAGTCCCTTAAAGTTTCCTTGATAATCAGATAACTACCTACCCATTAAAAGCTGTAAAATCATCTTCCTTTCCAATGCTCACAAAACAAGACATTTAAAAACTGGTGTCAGAGAATACCTTCCATAAACACAATTATTTAGTAGAGCAAAAACAGGCTATAGTTTAGGAACTGAAGAAAGAATATTTTTTCAGGAAAACCAAGACTAAGCAGCTGACAGCAATGACTGTACAGGAAGGACCAAGAATTTATCCATGGGAACTCTGACTGATATTCTCACTATCAGGACACATCAGTTGTCTACATCTATTCAGTCAAGTTGAAAGATAAATAAAACTGATAATTTGTTTACTTCCCCTACTCAGAAGTCTCCTATTCTCACAGATCACATACACACTTCTCTGACAAAAATAAAACTCTTCTTTATCCGAGCCCAAATTTTCTCAGGTGGTAATCACACAAATGAAGTATATATGCCATCAGACAGAGCATTATTGACACTGAATGATGTTTGTGGTAAAAAAAAAAAAAATCAGGCTTTTTGTTTGGTTTTGGTGCAAGGCACCATCTCTTTTGTAACAGAGCTGTAAGAATGGTCCACTTGACATGCTTGGAAGAATGTCTTAAGTCACATCAATCGAGGTAAGATAACTGTTTTAAGGTGACTACACTTGCTGCATCATATAAGGAGGTTATGAAGAACATCTAAGCCTAAAGAACTCTCTAAAGAATCTGACTTGATACTGCATGACAGGGCTATTAAAAGTTATCATTAGTCAAAAATCAATACCCTACCTGATCATCTTCAGCAATAATTACAAATGCTGAATCTTCTTCCAATAGACATTCCCAGCAGCACTCCAAAGAGCATGATTAAGATACTGCACAGCAAAAAGCTAAGAATGGAAAGCTGGGAAAACCCTGCAACAAGTCACAGCAACCAGCATGCAGGCAATCTAACTGTGGCAAGTACAGATAAATCAAGCTTTCACAAATCTAAAGCTGTCCTTTTCAAAGAGGCTGCTGCGTTTTGGTGACTCTGAAATTTTTCGTTGAACTCCCATCTCCCCTCCTGAGAAAATACTGGTTTATCAAAACTCTGTTCAAGGTGATGGACTGACTTTTAATGTCTTTTCTGATAAAAAGTGGTGGAATCTGCATGCTACAAAACTGAAAAACTCATGACATTCTACGGTGACTCTGTTTGAGCAGGGAGGTTGGACTAGATGACCCACTGCTTTCTCTTCCAACCTGACTGATCCCATGATTCTGTGATCTTCTGGGAACACACGGACTGAACACTGGTTCCTCATATCATCACTCACTCGTGCACCATATTGTTGGCTTAGCATGAAGAAAATAGAGGGAAAGCATGACACACAGGGCCTCAAAGACAGTAATTACAAAGAAAAGCATGCAAATTTTAACCTCATAAATCCAAAATTGCAAGAAGGTAGACTTAGATTAGCAAAAAAACCAAATTTCCTAGGATGAGATTGTGGACCATGAGGCAAAATGCAGCAACATCATTGTAATACATTATATTAACACCTTGTACACAGAGCTACATGGCACAACTAACCGGGGAAAAAAAAAACCAAATGCACAAATAAATGCCCCAAAAGCAAGTTGTGAATGCTAGACTACACTTAAAACTCAGACACCCTTGCTGTACTGGATTGTTGCCTACAAAAAAACAAACCTGGAATGATCTTATGAGAAAGAAAAGCACCTTGAATTTGGAAAAAAAATAGAAAAGGGAAAGCAGTTGAAGGATGATACTGAAAAGGTATTCAGCAAAGCAAATCTTTGTCACCCCATTCTAAATGGGCATAAACAGGCAAGAATTATTTTGTCAAGGCTAGACAAGAAACTGTAACTTAAAATACAGAAAGATGGGAGCCTGAGCAAAAGATTAAAACTGCGTAGAAAGACAGAAAAAGAAAGTTTGTTTCTTAGCAAGACAGCCAAGTAACATGATTTAGAAAGAGAGCTAAGTCAAAGCTGACACACACTATTGACTGATATGACAAAGGCTGGGAGCATTCTCCACAGAGATTAAATAAGTGAGTGCCATATATATTAAAAAAATAAAATAAAATGATAGCCCAAATGGGATACTGAAATATTAGAGGTGAGAGTGAAAAACTGTGTAAAGTGGGTATGAATAGTAGTTATGGAAAATGTCTAGTTGTAAAAACTGGTTTTATTTGTTCTTTGCTATAACAACTAAAACCTAATTCTGTATACTGAATTCTTCCTACTATTCCATTTGCTGGTATATCCCTACTCTGTCTTCAGCTATATCATCATGACTATTTCTCTCAGACAACCATTTTGTTACTTCTGTTCAACCTGAGAACACCTCAGTGGTATACAATCATTTTTATGTTAAACATACTTACTTTTAACAAAACTATGCTCGCAGAATGCCAGCTACAAACTGTTTTCTGTTGGCAGATTAGAGTCCCTCCCATATGCAACTATAATTTAGTAATTAAACATTTTGGTAGTATAATTAGTGCAAATATATATAACTTGCTAAGTAAGAAATATAATAATTAAGATGTGCAATTATACAATTATCCTGTAATTACACAGGCTTTCTAAAATCTTTGCTTGAAATCATGAACAACCATTTAAAGAGATTCCAGAGTCTTTCAGAATTTATCTTGTGGAGTACATCCAAATAATCAGCTCAAATCACAGATTTAAACAACAGAATGTTTTTCATCTAGAATAAACTGCCTGCAAATGCAAACAGTAGAAACATCAGAGCAGTCACGTAACTAAAAATATCAGTGGTGATATCTGTAAGAAACCTGAGCTTTATAATGAAACTAATTTAGACTTTCAAGACAGTTCCTGGTGTAGAGATGCTCTACCATATTAAAGAAAACTAAGTTGAGCTGCAATACAACTGTACAAAGCGAGCCAAACAAGGTACCACCATAACTGTTCTAAATATTCTTGGGTTAGAATTATTGGCTTTCTAAAGACAAACACTATTGTAACAAAACAACCAAAGCAAGATTACATCTGTTAGAAGATTCCTGGACTGGTTTGATGATTATCATGTTTCAAAAACCTGTTTGATTTTTTTACAGTATGAAGATTGAGCAGGGAACAGTTGAAAAAAAATTGAAGTAATTGCTACCAGCTTGACATTTTTTAAGTGTGTACCTTGTATTGCTGAGAACAGAATAAAAATACTTCTGCTTTTATTGTAAATTTTGTTACAGAATAGGTTTGTATGAACAAAATTATGACTTCATAACGTTTTTTTGTACTAACTCTTTACACACTAAAAGATCTGCTGTGCAAAAAGCCAGGAAATTGTAGCTATAAAGAAAAACATCATTATAGTAAAACAGGAGATAAATACATTAGTATAACCATCAGTGTTGGGCTGATTGTGAAAATACCAACTCTTTACACACAGGTTTTCAAATCTATAACTCCCATATCTCAATTCCACTTAACAAGACAACCTCACTGCAAACTAAATTTACTGACTGAATTAATAAACAGTACTACAGTTCAGAGTTCTGATGACAAATTATTTATAGTGTATCAGCACAGATTCTCCAGTTTGTGGGGTTTTGGATTTTTTTTTTTTTTAAAGAGGAAACCTAACAGATAACAAAACGGTGAAGGATTATCAGAGCACTAGCTATAGGAAAGCTTGGAACTCCTACAAAGGTATTAATTCAGACTGCTTTTATTTCTGAAATTCAGTATGACATGTGCTCAAAGCTAAGTTGGAAAAGAACTTGACAATTTCTTCCTGTCACAAAACTTCACAGCTCCATGATTGTAAGCCAAGTCTTCTGCAGCTACACAGACCCTTTCCAATTCTTCAACTAGTGCACGAAACCACAATATTTACAAAAAAATTTCTTTTANGGAGAAGAAGCTCAGCCCACCACAACCCACCAGCGCCATTTGCTCCTTGAAGGACAAACCTGCAGCCACACTGGCCAGGCCGCTGCTATGGAAGGCACATCCAAAGCTGCAGCCTTGGATGCACGGGAGGCACACAGTTGCTGAATGCCATGTGACAAAGGCTGTCGATCCAAAAAGGCCTGTCTGGTAGCCCACCCACACCATACTCCCGGAGCCTCTGAATGGCTGCAGCACCCCACACTGTGGCCTGGAGGGGTGGCCACAGTGGCCAGACCAGATAAATACAGCGGCAGATGAGCTCCATCTTTTCCTTCCTATGGGGATCTACTATTGTCATGTGATTTCCACAGNTGTGATCTCCACAGGATCCTTCGGTGGTAACTATTTAGTTTTTAATCTAATCTCTTCTTCCTTCTTTCTTTACTCTTTTAATCTTTCTTATTTTTTCTTAGTATCTTTTGGATAACTTAAAACCAATGGGTTACTGGTTGCTTTTGTGGACTGTGCCTTTGTTTGCTGGGTGCTTTTGGTGGAATGCTTCTGCCTTGATTGTATGTTACCCTCGAAACCTTTCGCCAAAATGTTTATTTTCTCACTAAATTATGAGAAATCTCTTGGAAAAGTGTGTTGTCATTTTCTCTTTACGTGACTTCAAGATAATAATGAAGTAAAGGCTTTATAAATGTTCGGTTGAGTGGTATCTTTTGAAGCCTTAGAGATATTTTTAAAAGCAATACCTCCAGTTCAGCTTGCAGGTCCAGGATTGAGATGTCACACACATTATAACGGAAGAGTGATTGGAAAAAACACCAAAGTACTTCTAGAGGGGAAATCTAAGAGTTCAACCAAGAGTTTATGTTCTTACTTGCTTTGTTTGTTGCCCTCAAGTCCTACTTTCCATTCTGCTCAGTGACACATCATCAACAGCAAGGGAGAAGGGTGAGTTGGTCATTACAGAGGCTGACAGCTGAGGTGCAACACGGGGGCTACACAAGAGCTTAGCTGGCAGAGATGGGCAATAAATGCAGAGCTTGTGCTTACCCTGCTCAGTACCACCAGTGGTGAGGAGTAACATAAAAGAATAGATGATGCTTCTGCCACTGCTGCCACCACCATCACTCCTCAGGACCCTTATACAGCTTTTAGTACACTTCTCATGAGAAGGCTCTGAAATATAAGTTTTTTGTCAAGAAATAAACTTGCCTGCAACCCTGCCTCAAATACCTAAGCTGTTCAAGGGAGACTGGGTTTCAGTCATACCTGTCCATTTGCTATTTCTGTACATTTCTGTGACCTATTTTTGGCCTGATGTTGAAATGCCCAACAGTCTACACATGCACTGAATACGACACTGTGGAACTAAACTAATTACTTTTAAAAAAAATACTAGATCTATATAGAAAAGCCCCCTATACTTTAACTTCTTATTAGGGCAATTAAGATTTATTAGGTACAGAAGCTGAAGACACCAAAAAAATAATTAAGGAGTTAAGAAACTACCCTTCTGCAAATATAAGCTATTTTTAATCTTCTAAGTTCTTCCATTTGGTT
>VYZS01046266.1:35265-45468 GCA_013400695.1 Neodrepanis coruscans
ATTAATTCCACTTTCAATAGAACTTTTTGTTTTCTTATCGTAATTTCCCTACAGTTTTCATGAACCTGCACATAGTTTTTCTTCCCTTACTTTTTGAAGCTTTTGTACATTTATTCAAGTTTATAAATTCATAAATTCTGCAGAAATAAAGGATCTGCAAATTAGTCCTTTTGTTTTGTTGTTGACTCGATTTCAACAGGACAGCTCAGCTAGGAATATACTGCTATTTACGAGATAAGAGATGGGCTTCATTGCTCCAAACTTTGTGTATTTACAGTGGAGACACCCACATATGAGCTAATTATCTGAAATGCTTTTATATTTACTGCAAACAAATAAGTACTTCCAAACTTTGACTCATCTCCTCCCAAGGCTGACATCTAAAGCAGGCCAGATGAATCACCCTCTAGAAGTGCTTTTAATCTCCTCTGACTATAAAGGCAGTTTGAACAACTATCTCACATACAGATCTCTGCTGTTGCAGAATTAGGCGATGTGACATAATTTTACACATCCAATCCCGATCTATGTTATGCCAATATTAGCTGTCCCTAACCTGGAAGTAATGGCACAGAGCAATGTTATGGATCTTAAAAATACCTAGCTCTCATAGCTACCTTTTTTTTTTTTAAAGTGAATGTTGGCTATAAACATTTATGACTAAAGAAACAACACTTTTTTTCCTTAGGATGACAATTATTTATCCAACATGCAATGAACGAAGCATGATGGTATTTCCTATCTGAAGTAATAGTTAGTTAATTTGGCATTGGACCTCAAAATAGAAATACTTTTTTTTTTTCACTGTGTTTCTCCTATAAATAGAGAGATTAGATAAATTATTAGATTAGATAAATATTAGACTAGATAAATATTAGAGAGAATAGATAGATTCACTATCTAGAGCATAGAGATCTCCCTGTATAAAAAACGCATAAGCATTATTTTTGTCCATCTAAAACAGTATCATTAAATGCCACTGTAAGTCAGGGAAACGACTTATTTCAAAGTCATTAAGTTTCAGTAAAAATTGTAAACTGTTGTCTTTCATTTAACTCTCCAAGTGCCCATTTCACAGCAGTAAGCAAGCAGATGGTTCTGTTCTCTTTCTACCACAACATTCATTTTCTGGTTTTATCTGCCATGTTTTTTGACTTAAGCCTAAAATCTTAATTAATGCAAAGTATTTCATATATTTAAAAGTCTAGTCATTAGTATTTTTTTTATTATTTTGACTTTGCTTTCAGCAGTTGTCTTTTATATATTTGTATTTTATGTATTTAGGTTAATTTTTATTTTTGTAACTTTGAGTTAGAGAGCATGCCCTAGCATTAAAAAATTGTAACATAATGAGAATAAAAAAATGACAAATATTTGAGATAGTGTTCACATAGGTATTCTTTCTTCTCTTTGCTAAATGTAGCTTGGAGAAGAGCATGTGACAGTGTCTCTTAAAAGTTTTTGCACCATATAGCATAGCTTCATGCCAGAATAATGAATCACTGCATCTTTGGTCTCCCTAGACTGATGAAACAGGCATATTTTACAGGAATCTTCCCTTGCCTGAACATACAAATCTGTGAATCTCCTTCTTTCAATCTGCCAGATTCCTATGAACTGAGAACATGGATGTAGACAGAAAACAAAATCTGTGTCTTACGTGAAGAATAAAGAAACTACAAGACTGAGCATGATTCTGTGGCATAATAAAAGTGAGCAGAAAGAAAAAGCAGCAGTTTCATGAGCATCTCATTAGGAGACCATCCTTCTAACACTGCCTAAACACATTAACCTGAATATCATTGTGCATAATCCTGTTGACAGGCATATACCTCCTGCATCATTATAGTTTCAAATAATTCCACTGGAAAACAAAGCAATTTACACAAGCAAAGTATATCAATAGAACCTGATATTGCAGTAGCTTTTCCTCATTTACTCTCTGTACAGAGGATGACACACTCATGCTCACACATTCTAATAGTGGTAAAAAGGCCAAGGTCTGGGTTCCTGTGAGCCTTTGGCACTATGACCTGGTTGTAGTCAGATCCAGATTCTACCACTGGGCTTGCTAGAGGCACACTCTATGCTTTGTCAAGCAATCACATGAGTCATATTCACTGATTAGGACTTAGAGATTTCACAAAGGCTATTCAGTCTTTCAAGTGGAGGATGTCTTGTGCCTAACACACAGGTACATGAAAAAAAGAGCCTGAAATGTTCCCACTGACACATTCATCCTTTTTCTCCACATATATCAGATTTATTTAATATTTGTTAGTATCTGCCAAATCCCATAGCGTGGTAGAAGTGAAGCTTCTGCTACTTGTCCCCAGGTCTACCCAGTAGCATGGCTGAGCACATGTTTCCAATAGAAACACATGCACACATGAACATATATATACAAAGCTGGCAGCACAGACCAACATAGACAGAAAAGGCAGCTCTCACACACAGATAATACCAATGGACTGATCTCTCTTCACTTTCTGGCTGAATAAGATGTAGGTCCGTTATTGGGAAAATATGTATAAACACTGTAGATCTCTCCAGCAGCTGGACTCAGGCACTCAGTGTGCCCAGTATCAGTCCCTGGATCCCAGCTTCCCCAGTGGTTGGCACCTGCACACAGAAGGTTACGAGGCTGCAACCCCACTCTTGTTGCTTGTAGAGACCAGACATCTTTGCTCATAGCAGAACAGACACAGACACACATGTGGATGACCTGAGCAGCTGGGCTCCAACACTGGCACTTCCCCAGTAGGAATGCCCTAACCACCCCTGCCTCACGCACACATGCATAAATGATCAATCCTCAGACCTCACAAACTCTGGAACCTGGCTGAAACCTTCTGTCCTCTCCAGTAGCCAGTCCACAGACCTTCTGGTCCCTCCAGGATCCAGCTTAGACATCTGACTCCGAAACAATTATCCTAGTCACTGGTTAGTCCTGCTTGCACTCAGACCCCAAACACAAATGCACATAGAATAGAGACAACCTCACCAAGAAAAGAGTTAGAAATTGAATTTAATGAAAAGACAGGAGAGACCATGTTGATCAGGCAAATTACATGGCTAGACCAGCATGCTGACCAACAGTCTGTGTACAGACAGATCTTTTATGTCCTTTTCCTTCTGTTCTCTCACTCTTTCTCTATGCCATTTCACTTTAATCCCTCCTGTTCTCCACTTTTTGTTTCTCCCTTAAGCATCCCATAGTAAGTCTGGCAAAGCACCAGGTTGCTCTTCCCCTGCATCCTGTAAAGAGCCCCATCCTGCAGGCCCCATGGGAAAGATGCTCCTTAGGATATTCCTGGGAGTGGGGGCCAGGCCAGGCACTCATGTCTCTGGGGCGCTGGGGCTCCCCTGCTGCCCTCTGCCTCTGCATTCCTCTATGTGCTTGGGAGATGAGCTTTATGTGCCTAACAATATTATTCAGTGCTGTTTTGTTTTTTAAGTTTTATCAGGGTAATATATAGAATCTTAAAGAAAAAACAACAGGGTAGGATTAATCTAAAATTCTTCTTCTATTTTGTTCAACCTCTCTTCTCTGGCTGGTAGATATAGCAAAAACATGAAAGTCCTGAGTAGCATTTCGAAGCTTAAGGCTCCACAAAGTATAGGAAACAAAAGCTCTTCAGCCACCCAAAGAAAAATTCCATACATACTTTAGTACTTAAGGAGGTAAGTTCTATTCTTTGTCGTGATTCACACACTTCCAGTGGTGCAGGATCTGTTGCATGGTTATTGCTTTAACTCACATTTCCTGTAAGTGCTGGGTTCACATCACCTAAAAAGTATGGTGTCAGACATGGATGGACACTTCCTGAAGAACAGAACAGACAGTCTTTAACAGAAAGAGTAGCATTGCTGAAAGCTGTGTGACATTCAAAGCCATGATTACAGGTTGACAAATCTTCTGAAGAAACAGCGAGCATGTCATGTATCTATCTTCATCTAACATCAGGTAGAGTCTAGGTGAAAGACAACAAGTCCTGATAACCTGATAGTGACATAGGAAAATAAAGAATTACAGAAGGTAAAGGTTAACCTTTGCATGAAGCATTAAACTGAAGGTCCGTGGCACTCTGCATTAAGACTGCACTCTGATCTTGGAGAAGCTTAATCCAGACATTTTTTATGTTCAGGTTTCATGGTTCAGTGTTGAACATTTGGGGTCAAAGGAGCATGTCACTGACTTGAGCTAATCAAAGAAAAGAAAAATTTAGAAATTTTTAAATACAATCAGAAGAGAGTGAGCTAACCTATGCTTGAATTTCCATGACTATTCTAATTTTTGTTAGAAACTGGTCTGGATACCACCACATGTTCTCAATTGTAAAATAAATTTATTCTCTATTTTAGTAATTAAATGCAGTCTAATAACTAAGAATGAGCAGTGACAGTCTGATGGCATGCATTCTAAAAGAGGTCAGCAGATATATCTATTTTAATGATTGTGGCTTTACATTCCATTTGAAAAGTAGTTTAAACAGTGAGAAAATATGCTATAGTTACCTTGAAAAATTACAATGTTTCTCTAAGACCAGATGTAGTGGTAAGACACGAAGATCTTCACTGTAATGGTGACTATTAAATCGGTTAATGTTTTCAAACTTGTAATAGTTCAGCTAAACTTGTTTGAACATTAAACACTTATCCATAACTACTTAATGATAGCAGTAAAAATTATACTGATTATAAGATACAGACCTTTAAGTTAACAGAAGCATAACATGAGGAGTGCCTAGAAGGACATTATGAAGATAGGAATTGATGGATGGTCCTGTACATAGAGTTTTCTGACAGATGAGCTTGGGGGCATGCTAAATCACTCACACACGTGCACAGTACTAAGTTGCTGCCAGAGAATTAATTTCTGCTGATTGCTTTCCTTTTCCTCTGTTGCATATGCCATGCTCCAGGCTGTCTTTCACTCAGGTACCATATGAAGAAACGGGAGATAGAGGCCCCACGAACATCCTTAATCTGTGACTTGACAAGTAGGAAAATTTGGAGAACAGATTCCACTCTGTAAATCTCCCTGAATTTACAAGTGTACACTTCTTTTACATGTTTGCTGTAAATCAGCTTGGTCCTCAATGCTGAGAAACTAGTGAAGGCTTGTTGCTCTTATGCCTATGCTTACAGTCTTGGCGTAATTGTGTTTTTCAGAAAACTACATCTATTACATTTGGCTGAGCATACTGATACTTCAGAATACCCTTTATGAATGCCGAGCCCTTAACTCTGTTGTGCTCTTCTCATTCAATTTTTTGAGGTACCTGGAAACCTCTGCAAAAACGACTGGATAAGCATTGTCTCCCTGTAAAATTACAGTTCTTTTGGAGCACAAAAAAGGAACTTGAACCAGCTAACACTTACATTAATGTGACCGTATTAATTATGGGAGAGTCATTTAGTGTTAAAGATATTGTTCACACTTCAAAGATGTTTTTTGACATATCATATGCTTTTTAAATTGTTGCATTGTAATTACATGTTACTATTGGATTTGTTGTTAATTCTATTTGTCTATGTCTTATAAACTAACCTTTTGGAATGGATGAATAATTTCTTTTGGAACCATCAAATTTAGATGGAGCCCACTTATTTTCTTCTGAAATAATCAGAACTTCCTTGTTTAGGACATATTAGAGCTTTCCATGTACAAGGCATGTAGGACTGGGGCTAAACAGCACTTAGCAGCAAAATAAGGCACAAAAACTGGTCTTTTGGCCATTGCCTAGGTGAGTGTCTTCACCACTGATTTTCCCATATGATTTTGTGCCTGTAGCTTGGATAATGGGTAAAAGCAATTTTTCTATGTGCCATGTAGCATTTGCTCTAATGTGATTCATCAGTCTACTGTGCAGAGCAATGATAGCTCAACTAGGTTGATGTTTTTAAAGCTAATGAGCCACTGATTGCTATATAAGTGACTGAAGCTAAAAGGATATGCTCTCTTTCAGTGATTTATAGTGATGAATTAATTAATATAATCCCAAATTCCATCTTCACTGAAATACGTGCCTTTCCTGCTGGCATCATAACACTGAGCAACTGTAAAACGTGTAGACTGAATAGGAAAGAAGCTTTTATGCCAATGTTCAAATGATACCGTCTGAGTGTGTTCATACTTGTAATTTAAATGCAAAGGTGAACAAAAATACTAGAAGGTGAAAACTGGTAACAGAAGTCTGTGTACATGAAATCAGAGAAGTTGGAAGGGCCCCACTCGGATCATTGAGTCCAACTCCTAGCCTGGCACAGGACCATCCCCAAGATTCATACCACATGCCTAAGAGTATTGTCCAAATACCTCTTGGACTCTGTCAGGCTTGGTGCTGTGACCACCCCCCAAGGGAACCTGTTCCAGTGCCCAACCACTCTCCGGGTGAAGAGCCAATTTCTAATACCCAACCTAAACCTCCCCTGACACAACTTCAGGCCATTGTTTGGATTCTGTCACTAGTCACCACAGAGGAGAGATCAGTGTCTGCACCTGTTCTTACCCTCATGAGGAAGCTGTGGCCTGCAATGAGGTCTTGCCTCAGTCTCCTCTTCTCCAGGCTGAACACACCAAGTGATCTCATCTGCTCATAATACGGCTTCACCTTTAGGCCCTTCACCATCTTCATTGCTCTTCTTTAGACACTCTCTAATAGCTTAATATTTTCCTTATTTTGCAGTGATGAAAACTGCCACAATATTCAAGGTGAGGCCACATCAGTGGGGAGCAGAGAAGGACAATCCCCTCTCTCGACCAGCTGGCTGTTTTGCTGAATGCCTCCCAGGACAGAGTTGGCCCTCCTGGCTGTCAGGGCACTGCTGACTCATGTTCAAATTGCCAACAACCAGGACCCTCAGGTCTCTTTCTGTGGCACTGCTGTCCAGCATCTCATTTCCTGGTCTGCATGAACAGCCAGGGTTGTCCCATCCCAGGTGTAGGATCCAATACTTCCCCTACTTAAACTTCCTATGGTTGACGACTGCCCAGTCCTCTAATCTATCAAGATCTCTCTGCAAGGCCTCCCTGCCTCTAAGAGATTCAACAGCTCCTCCCAGTTTTGTGTTATCTGCAAACTTGATTAGTCCCTCTTCCACTCCTGTGTCCAAGTAATTTATGAATATGTTGAAGGGCACAGGGCCTAAGAAGGAGTCATGTGGAACCTCACTAGTGACAGGTTGCCAATCTGATGTTACTCTGTTCACTGTTACCCTCTGTGCTCCACCTGTGAGCTAATGCTCACCTGCTGCATGATGTGCTTATCCAGCTGTGTGCTGGACATTTTCTCCAGAAGAATCCTATGAGTCACAGTATTGAAAGTCTTACTGAAGTACAAAAACATCACATCAACTAGTCCTGGAAAGCAGATCCTGAGCACACACATCGGTTCCTCGGATGACAAATGCCATTACCTCACATTTTCTCGCTCCTTCTCATTTTCCTCAACTTTTATTGCTTAGTGAGAAATCATATGATTTGGGATACATCATAGGTCAATTTGGGTCAGCTCTTGCAGCTGTGTCACCTCCCAGACTCTTCAACACTTCCAGCCTACTGGCCATGATGGCTAGGGTTGCAGGGAAAGCCAGCAATAGCCAAACCCCTGGTGCATTACTGACTCTGATTTAGCAAAGCATGGCACTGTTTGGGACAGTTAACTCTATCCCAGCCAGACCCATAATACTTGGTATTATGCATTGCATTCATATACCTGACCTTTGTGAAGTGTCTTCTGTAGTTCAAATGAATTGCAAACTGAGGCTGCAGAACTGAAAAAGCTTCAGGGGACAAATTTGCACAGTGAAATATTAAACTCAACTTGATTAGATGGATTAATGACCAGGCTTTTAGTAAAAAGTAATAGGGATTATGTTGTCAATTTGTATCACACAAACTAAATGCCAAAGATCTTGGAAACAATTCAGAGGAGAATTTATTAGGGGAAAAATGAAAAACATTAAAGGGGAACTGGGAGGGGAGAAGAATTAAGAAAAAAGAAGTTATTGCTAGCTTCCTGGCAGTCTTATTTATTTTTTGGGTTTTGCATTGTAATTTAATTATTGTAATCCCATTTGAAGTTCAGTGTTTTACATGAAAAAAAAAAATATCCTAATGACTTCGCTTAAAAGAGTGAGGAGGGAAGGAATTAAGCTAAACTATATTACAGAATATTAAATAACATAGTTTACACTCTTTTCAGTGAGCTAAATAATATGATAAATATTTAATTAATGCACGATAAGAAACAATTGACTGCATCTACATTCAATGAATTTGATTTTTTTCATAATTGAAAAGATGGAGTAAAAAGAAGCTTCTGTTAAAATTATCTTAAAATGGCTATTTCTCAAGAAGACTGTGGCATTCTTTCAGCCACAATAGTATTCAAGGTCATGGGATATCTACCAAATGATTTTTTGCTTCTCAGTTATTCAATGCAATATGTGCCAGCAGACTTTTATTTCACTCTGTTCCCAATGTAGAGCAACATTTAATCAGATAGATTTTGTATTATCTGAAACAAGAGGGAATGTGTGGATGTTCATGTATAAATGACCATTTATTTGCTTAAATTTTTGTCATGAGGTAGTTATTTCCTAAATGTAGAAATGTGTGTGCTTAATGAATCTTTCTTCACAAATTCTGTTTCTGCTAAGAAATATTTTAGTGGAAGGAATGAAAGAAGAAGCTTAAAAGTCTCAAAAAATTCAAATATTCAAAAATTGTCCATCTAGAAACAGGAGTTTTGATATACAGACCTCAGTTTTTAAATGGAATTGCTGAAAATCGCCAACATCTGTTAAATTTGTCATCATTTTTGTATTTGTCATTTGGTTAAAACCACAATTGTTCTTTAGTAAAAAGTTAGATTTCTAAGTATCTTAAATACTTTGTATCTAAGTATCTAATTTTCTATGATCATAACCCAATACCTAAAGTAAGAAAATGCTTTTAGCTTTAGAACTCAATATAAAATTATGAGATAATTTTGATGAAATAATTCTGTATGATGGTTCTGATATTTTTGCTCACAATGGCTTCAATAAAGGACACCCAATTTCACTCAGATGCTGTCTAGTTCTCTTTGAAAAATACCACCGTCCATAATGTTCTAGTCAATCTTAGAATCAGATGAGAAAAGAACAGAACCACCTTAATCAAATGCTTAATACTGAGCAGCTCATGGTAATATATTCTTGAGTATTATAGCTAAATAATGTAAATGTAGTTTTCAAGTGTAGTAAAACAGTAATGATTAACTGAGAAATTTGCAAAGGACTGTATAACTAACATGTAGCAGAACATTAGGCTATATTACATAGTGTGTCCAGACTATGATATAATGTCTTAGGTATGTAAACAATATCTTATGATCTGGTGTAGCTCTGAGACTGGCTTAGTGACCTCTGCATAACACATGACCACCTTTCCTTTTGTCTGTATTAACCAAAACAATCTTTGTACTATAAAAGTAGATGATTTTGTCATACAGTCTCCATTAAAGATTCTCCATTTTGTCCCTGCACAGCTTGTACATAGTCTCTCTTTCTTGGATCCTCTGAGCACCGTGCAATGCAAGGCCTATATATCTTGTGGGCAGCTGTATTGCAGAGGGTCTGATATCACTGACACTACCAAACTGAAGATTCTTGTAACAAAGGGACCACACACAGCTGCCCACAGGAGTCTAGACATCTCTGGAGTGTCACTGGACCAAGTGAAAGAATCTCCATGGAAGAGTAGGCAAGGGAATGATGAAAACAGTGGAATCTGCAAGATGGAAGAATCTGAGTGAGGCTGAGAAGCCACCTGAAGTCTAGGATTGAGGTGACAGGCAAAAGACTTTTCTTTAGGAATCAGTGGACCTGTGCAGACTTTGCTCCACCCTCTGAAGTCTGTTGGACTGGAAGAAAGGCCTTGTATTAAAAGGATTTTCAGTGGTGGGAATGAGCACTGTTTTTCAAGGAATTTTATTTATTGCCTCTACCAAAAAGAAGAGTTTTGTTGTTCTTCCTTCAAACATGTATGAGTGAGTTCTCTCAAGTGTTGCTGAAGTAACTAGAGAAAATATTAACTGTAACCAGGTTTCTACTGGATCCTGAAAACAACAAGGAACCACAGCATCAATNTGAAGTATTGCAAAACATCTGAAAGACAATGTAATCAACAGTCACAGACAGCATGGCTTCATG
>VYZS01046267.1:0-28378 GCA_013400695.1 Neodrepanis coruscans
GATATATAGATATATAGATATATGTTCCGGTTCCTGAAACAGCCTGGATTTGTGTCAGGGCGGGGGCAGGTTGGAGCTCAGGCCAAGGTTCTGCTTTGCCCAGAGGCTGCTTGGGCACTGCCCAGGCTCCCCAGAGCAGTGGGCACAGCCCCAAGGCTGCCAGAGCTCCAGGAGGCTTGGCATGATCCTCTGGGGACAGGGGGGGATTGCTGGGATGTCCTGGGCAGGGCCAGGGGTTGGACTCAATGGTGCTTGGGGGTCACTCCAAATCACGACATTCGATGAATCTATGATTCCTTCTTACTTGTTATCAAAGTGTTACACTTGTCTTGTATGAGCATATTTGATGCAGGTTTAGTTTACTGCACTTGAATTGAGGGAAAATCCATTGAAATACCCTAAATTTGTCTGCTTGCTATTGATCTTGGATATCACAGTTTCACAATAAACAGCTGAAAAAAAACCCATTCGTCTCTCCTAGGGTAAAAAAACCCTTTGGCTTTCCAATGCAACTCAGCAGTGACAGATTTGTGTTGTTTGGCTCATCTTCTGTATTTACTATACAGCTTAAGATATTGATCTATGTAATTAATGATTTGCTAAAATATAATCTCCTAGGATTACCTTTCATTGTCCGTGCAGCAGAAAACATGATCATTCCTCTCAAGGACTTACTAAGAGAATTATCTATATTTTAGAGAGAGTTAAATTCATCACTTCCTGAAAAGAATTTTGTTTCCCAATTGCCTTTTATCTTTCTGCAGTTTTCCATTAGAAGGTAAAATAACATCATCTATCTCTGTTAGGTACCATAGTCCAGAAAAATATTGCTGAACCTTGGATGTCATTAGGATTAAATGTTCTTTCTCTTCTCTTCTTATTTTGGGGAAAACTGATACTTACTTCTGAAAATACATATACAGGCTGGGTGTCACTTGTATTAATTAAACCCCAACCTCTTCTCTGTCCTGGCTTAAAAAGAAATCAGAACTAAAATTTTAAACAAGGTTTACCAGATTTAATCTAATGCACATTTTCAGAGAGGGAAAGTGGAGATGATGGTTAATGACTTAATGATGCAGAAATTAAAATGATTTAACATGTTTTCCCTCCTCCCAAGTTTTAGTGCAAACTCCAGCCAGCCAGGGGTTTGAGGTTTTTTTAAAGATAAAATAAAAGGGATTTGTCTGGTTTTCTCTTCTGGCACAAGCCAAAGCACCAAAGTATATCCACTAGATGGCAGAGGTGAAAGTATCAACCCTGAGACACCTGTACAAATCATTTGGCTCCATAAAGAGGTTTAGAAAGATTCTTTCAGAATGTGGAATTCCATAACAACAGGTCTCTATCAGCTTAAGTAGATTCTGGCAGCGTGGCAAGCTGAGATTTATATGTGTATATACGGTGTATGTCTCTGTAGAGTACACCATATGTCTATATGTGTGGATGCAAAGAATTTGCAGAAAAAACTAAAAGTCGTGTCAGACCTCCTCCACACTAAGTTTGAAGCTCCACAATGTCAGAAGACATTGTTACAATCATTAACAGAATTTGACATCTTGTGGCAGTTGTTGGTGTCCCTTCAATCTTGGACTAGCAATTCGTTAGGGCTGGACAGGACCCTCTGAAATCACAGCAGCCACAAGACACAAGAGGCCCTGCATTGTATGGGGCTTCAGAGGTTCCAGAAAAGAAAGACTGGATACAGGGCTATACAGGAGGCAAAAATGGAGAGAGCTTTATTGCAAACTCATCATCTTTTATACATAATGGGTTGTTTAGGGTTAGCACAGCCAATAGACAAAAGGAATAATGGTCACATGCCATTCAGAGATTCCTTTTACCAATGTCTTACAGCCACAGCAGATCACGAGACGTTCCAGTATCTGATGTTTACATTGTTTGGACATTGTATTGTAGTCTGGATATGCTCTATTAATCATTTAATAATGCCCACAACAACCTTTTGGGCATAATGCCACAGTGTGGGTAAAAATCCCATCTCTGTACAAAAGAGAAGCCCTTTTCCTTTGGCTAATGCCAGGAAATTGTGTCGTGTCTACCCACAGAGAACAGTGATTTCACAGAACAGCTCCTGATCCCTTGAGAACAGTGCAGGAGGCTTCCTTAAATTACTGTGCTGGGATTTTGCCATGGCTGATTTCTAGAATCCTTAGGATCAGACTTCAGTTACTTCCCATGGAAAAAAGATTTGGCAGTTGAAACCTCTCTATTAGAAGACTTTCTTTGATAACTTAATTCTGAATATGCTAAAGAAAAGGAGGGGAAGCCATAGTCTATAGTTCAGGATATGAAGGCAAGAGTTAAGGATGTATTTTCAGGCTTTCTGAAAAGCTTCCCTGAAGTCTATGAACTTGGCACCAGGTTATGTGCTCTTCTGAATGTGGGTGGCCTTGGAATTGTAAGCCTGAACAGGGATTTCTTTTTTGGCTGGGGAAAGAAAACCTATATTCTTTCAAAAACAGACCCTTGTGTGATACACAAAGTTGTTTCCTCTGGTATAAAAAAATACATCCATTTTTGATTATGTTCTCAAATAATGTTTATGTATCTTATATAATAGACAAGATTAGGGATGCAATGAAATGAGATTGCTCAGAGTTGCTCTACACAAGCTCTACATCTGTCATGGTAATGAATTAATTATGTTGTTTCGGATCATGTCATCCAAGCCCTGCCTGGGGTATTCCTCAGGATTTCTAAGAGTGAGATGCTTCCATATAACTATTGACATTCTCAGCAGATAAGTCAAAACAGTTCTCCACTTGCATTTTAGGCCGAGTTTTGCATTTTTCAAGACTGCAGTGGTTTTTAGAAATATTTATCGAAACAGAAAATTTATAGTTAATGTGACATTAACAGCAAGCAATTGTTTTGTGCACACCTTGTTTTCAAAACCCAAGCTGTCTATGTTAACCTTACAGAAAGTAAGCAGATTGATCAAAATATATGTCATATTATACTACTGAGTATATAGATAAAAATTTTAAATGCATGCATATAAAAAGATGCTTCCTTTTCAGCTTCCTTTCAGTTTATTTTTCCCCACTGCAAAAGCACACAACTCAGAGATTTTGTACTTTTAGAGCATCAAGAAGACAGATTCAGAATTTCTACTGTATTAATACTGGAGTTCTAAGACTCATTATCAAGGAACATTAACTCATTATTTAGTTATTATCTTACTTCTTTTACAATATTTCAGTGAGAGTAAAAAACATTATTGAAGTCATGCTTCTGTATGTGTGATAATAACTACTGTGAGATTTATGCCAAATACTAGTAATACATGGAGGTGATCCTGGATAGAAAAACAACTGACTTTAATAACAGCAGCATGTCACTGAATACTTCCCTAGCACAGAGATGCTGTATCATTAAATATCTCTGGTCCAGTGTGCAAGTTTTGTTGCATCTTGTGTGGAATTCAGACATGGTGAATCAGTGCTGAGTCATTATCCAATTATGAATGAGCAAACAGGCACAGGAAGCTTAGTCAGCTTTTATCAATTTTTTAAAACCATTGAACCCCTCCAGTAAAGCACAACTGCCTGGAGGAGCAATGGCAGGCACAATGCAGCAGGGATGGCAGGAGGCAGCAATTAGGCTGCAGAATTTTTAAAATTGCCACATAATGTATTTTAAAATAATTATGGTGGGTCCCACAAAAGACTTGCCTTGACCTTCTGTAGCTCAAAGGGATGTGTGTTGTTCTGTGCAGTGTATTTCAGGAGCAGATGGCCAGATGTGCACATGGAGATGCACATGGACCTTCCTCTGGACAATGCTGCACTTGCCACCACTTGGATTGTGAACCCCTCCCATCTCAGACTTCTCATTCCACTTAGGGACTGAAATTAGGGATTGTGGATTGATCCTCAGAATGTGTTCTGTTTTAAAAATGTAAATTGTTCTCAAGGGCAGGAAAAACAGGCATTGAAAGAGATTCTGTTTCCATCTCTATAGTCATCCTCAACAGATTCCCTCTGTATTTTCATGGATAACTATCTGGAAATTGTATGCATTATTATTTCTGTCTAAATTCTTCCACTGCTGGTTTGTCACCATTTCTGTGCATCCTGTAAGCTGCAGCTTTGGGGTTTTTTTCAGAGGCACAGTGCTAAAAAATAGGACAGACAAAGAGAAGAACAGATTGCACAGAGAGGCTTTGCTGTCTCCATCCTTGGAGGTTTTTCAGCCCTGACTGGGCAGAGCTTGAGCAATGTCATCTGAGCTGCAGCAGAGACCTTCTGTGGTCCCTTCCAACCTTAATGATTGTAGGATTATGTGAAAATAAAGGTGGTGGACAGAAGGGTGTTCTAATGAAACAAGGTAATCACAACTTCAACTGTGGCTGTTGGGAGCAGAGGCATTTTGAGTACCTTGTGTACTGAAGTAAGTCTCTCACTTTGTCTGCTGTTCCTTGATAGATAAGAATGATACACCAGAACGCCTGAAATCAAATCATGAGAGATGTTCTCTGATGGAACGAATACCAAAAGGTCATTAAAATGCTAATGGCTTGAGACACGATACTTTGGAAATATTTATAATGAATCAAACTAAAGATTTGGGATTTAATGATCAAAGGGAGCCTTAAAGATACTGGTCAAAGCTTGGCAGTGAGTAGAAGTAGAGGATGAATAGCTGATGTTGCAGCTGAGTGCCACTGACTTTGAAACAAGGAGTGTTCTTCAAGGGTGCAGGCCAGCCCTCCCAACCCAGAGACTGAGGGCAAATGGGCTAAAACAGCCTAATAAACCTTGTCAGGAAAGAAAAAGGTTTAGGAGAAATATACAGAAAACTTCCTTTTTTAATTCCCAATACATTTTCTCAGCTCATCTTGTGCCTTTTTGAATGAAAGAATACAAATAAGCCAGTTTATAGAAAATATCTGAAAAAGATAAATAATTTATATTTGAGCTCCACTGCGCCCGTTGCATTAGGATAACTGGAAACTGAGGTAGCTTATACTCAGGAAAGTCTCAGGATGGTTGTAAGTCTGTGTCTGCTCTTCAGAAAGGTGAAACCTGCCACCCAAGTAGCTCCGTGAGACAAGGGAGAGCTTTATCCTTTAACAATGTATTTTATTTGCATTCCAGCTACACTAATATTAGTGAGACACTTGTAAAGCTATCGCTGTTCCAGTGTTTTGTTTTACTGAGCACAAGTCCTCAGGCAAGTTGAGATAAGCCTCACAGGTAGCTGAGGAGAGACATTTGGCATGAAGAGATTGACATGACCTTCAAATGCTTCAGATGTAACGTGCTGACTCCCTCTGGGTGATGCTTTCCTTAGAACTGAAAAACACCTTTGTAATGATCCACCAGGATGAAAAACAACCTATCATTTATGGAAGCACTTCTGTAGTCCAGCTGAACATTTGCAGGATTTTTCTTGGGGGGAAGAGGGCAAAATCAAAAGGAATCAGGTTTAATGTGAGAAATACTGCTTCCTCTTGTGAAATTGTGGAATTGTCTTTAATTTGAAATAGTTTTGTAGGTGTTCTGCAGAGGAGATCCTGCCACTAGGAAATCTTACTGGCACTTTATTTTCCTTGTCAAAGTATGCTGACCTTCAAAGAATGAATAACACTCTCCATTAGGCATTTTCCCAGGGGTGAATTGCCTGGGACTGCCACGACTGTGTCAGGGGCTCATTAGAAGGATTGGAAAAGAGAATTCAAAGCTTTAGCACGGTGGATTCTGACCATACACTGAGAAGAGCTGAGGAAGAGACCAGAAGATGCTGCTTCTCCTGTTGCTGAGGGAGGTGTCCCTTCTTGCTGCTCATTTTGTTGCGTATCCTCATGACTCACAGGACAGCAAAGGGAGTGTTGTTCAGCCCCCTCCTGAGGGAGGCTCTGTCTACAAATCTTTGGAGAAGATGCTGGACTGCAGTCCTTTTCACACCTCTTAAAAGAGACCTCTTCATACTGAAGGAGGATGGACACTTCAGCTCTTTCAAACAGTATAAAACTTACCCAGAGGTAAGTAAGGAACTATGTGGGTTTTTTCCCTCCCAAAATGAAATAACCATCTTTCATGCTTCCTCTGCAAAGTCCCTCAGCTCCATGGTGCTAACCTGGGGAAAATGTTAAGAAACCAGAAGACCTTCATGATGTCAGGGTGATTCATCTGAAATCTGTGTTGTCCAAAATTCAGGGGCTGTTCTTTGTCACTCAGTGTGATGTAACACCCAGATGATCTGATCCATTCTCAGACTGGGAGGAGGAGACAGTTTGAAATGTGTCCCAAACCTTCTTTGAGACCTTACATGTGCAATAGGTGTCTGTTATAATAATCCTACCTCTATAATTCTGCGTGGGTTTCCAGCCTAAAATTTCTAGGACCGTGCTGCATTTTCAGGCACATGTGCACAGTTGCTGGAGCACTGAAACCTTGGTCCGGCCTAAGCAAATAAACATAAAATATTGACTTATTTTAATGGGATATAATAATAATAATAATTTATATGTCTTGCATTTTTCAGAGTATGGATTTTTTTTTTTCTGTGATAGAATTTGAGTCTTGAATTCTATTGTACAATCTACCTTTTAAGCTACTTCACACGTAAACCAGAAAAACTTCATTATTAGTAAAGCCCAACTATTTTTGCATAACATGAGAATAGTTTTTGAGTAATTTCTGGTAGTTTTTGTCTCATTTTTAGAGTGAGAAAGACAAAGTTTTAATTAAATAAGAAGTTTGGCAGACAATTCCTTAGTCATTAATCTGCTCTGGTGCTTTCTGGTATTTATATAAAAAATGGATTTGTACAATTTTGAAATTCATTCCAAATAAATGACCAATACTTATGTAGGTTTAATAGACTCAAGTCTCTAGTGCACAGAAAGCAGTCAAAGGTTTTTGAATTAATTGTACTCTTCACTGCATTACAATAAGTTCTAGTATGATAACTGATGAGCATCCTAACCCTGGGATTGTTATGGTTATCCCTCCAGACTTTTTCTATAACCCACTATAAATCAGGTTAGTTCTGCTGCAGACACTGCAATGTGGAGAACTAAATATCTTATCATCTCAAATGTTTTGTGTCCTTCAGAAAATGCTTCATGAAAAAGAGATATGAAACCAATGAGGTTTCACAGTTAGCCAGCAGGATTCTGAATGAGAAAACTACCTTCCCAAGAAGTTATTGAGATGCTTTATGTTTATAAGGACATACCCATGTGCAGCCTACCTGCTGGGTTTTGCAAGCATTACCTCAGAGCACAGATCTCAATTTGACCTAATCTGCTATATTTTTTCCAATTTAATGCATAACCAGTGTTCATGGCAGTTTAACAGACCCATGGAGAAGAAGAGGCATATTAGTCTTCTGAACTCCAGGTTTGACACAGAAGCTGCTTCTGTTACCTGAAATAACTCTAATAAATCCTGCTCAGCACTTCCCTACAACACAACATTTGATACTATGGTTTTATCCTAAGTAGGATAGGTTTACAGAATGAGTTTGTTGTGCAGCTGTGGTGGTGGAGTCTCTCTCAAAAGTAGCTCAAAATGCTGGTATAGCCACAACTATTCTTACAGAAATGCAACAAAGAAAGAATGAGGTATCTGCATTTTTGATGCGTCTGATACATCTAATTTCAAATTCCTCTTCCCTATGTCAAGGTTTACAACAAGTGCTCACTTTCTCTATCTTCAGCCCTGTGTAGGATTATGCTGGATAATCTATTAAAAAAAAATCTGGTGCAAAGTAATTGCAACCCTAAAACAGAGCATGTTAATGTTTTGGGAGGAGAAGTTATGAATTACCTGATGATGCTCTGAGAGCTCAACAGTTACATATCTCACCACTATTAGAATCAGGATTTCTCCTCTTTCACTTACTGGGACAAGAATGAGTAAGAATCAGGGAAGGTCAGCAGGGCAGACAGTGGGGTGGGAATCTGGTATAGACCTGCCAACCAGGGGAAGGAGGTCACAAAATACCATATAAGGTTCAACAAGGCCAAGTGCCTGGTCCTGCCCTGGGGTCACCACAGCCCCTGGCAGCTCCAGGCTGGGGCAGAACATCTGGTAGCCTTCCTGTTGGGATAGGGCTGGACATGCTGGTCAGCATGTGCTCAGGGGGGCAGGAGGCCACTGGCCCCGGGCTGTGCCAGCCCTGGGGTGTCCCAGGGGAGCCCAGGGCAGGGACTGTCCCTGTGCTGGCCCTGCTGGAGAACTTACAGGGCTGTGTCCAGGGCTGGGACCTCACAGGGGACACACTGAGGGTCTGGAGCGTGTGCAGGGAAGGGAAGGGAGCTGGGAAGGGGCTGAGGGAGCTGAGGGGGCTCATCCTGGAGCAAAGGAGGCTCAGGGGACCCCATGAATTCTCTGCAATCCCTGCCAGGAGGGGGGAGCCAGATGGAGGAGTTGAGCTCTCCTGCCATTGACAGGACAAGAGGAAATACCCTCAAGTTGCACTAGCAAAGTTTTAAATTAGATATTAGGAAACATTTCATCATGGAAAGGGTTCATGGAACAGACTGCCCAGGGCAGTGGTGGAGTCCCCATCTCTGAGCAGATTCAACAGCAATGTAGCTGTGGCACCTGGGGACATGGATTAGTGGTGGCTTGGCAGTGCTGGGGGATGCTTGGACTCCATGAGCTTAAAGGCCTTTTCCAATTCTATGATTCTACAATTCTATGATCTATTGACTACAACCTCTCTAAGTAAATTGTTTCTGGACATCTTGAGAAGATGGAGCTCAGTGGATCCTTGCCCGTGCATTCAGCACAGTCGAGCCGTGGTCTTTTTCCAAAAGTTGAGGAAGCAGATATTTGCAATATAGGAAATACACAAGGATCACACAGGGGTGCTATATTGGACTTTTCCTCTATGTGTGGCTCCTTTCAGGTTGACGAAGTCTTTCTAGAAATTTGGAGTGACAAAAGTTTCANCCTGGGGTCACCACAGCCCCTGGCAGCTCCAGGCTGGGGCAGAACATCTGGTAGCCTTCCTGTTGGGATAGGGCTGGACATGCTGGTCAGCATGTGCTCAGGGGGGCAGGAGGCCACTGGCCCTGGGCTGTGCNCTGGAAGGTAGATGAAGGGATGTTGTGTATAAACCACACTGGAGTTTGCATTCAGAAATTGGGCTATAACCCATGAGATAAACCATGACTCTCCTGACTACCTGTAAGTGTTTACATTTTCATCCTTACTAAACTCTTGCAGGGAAATATATGCATTTATCACCTAGGGAGATATTTTAAATATATGTAATTTTTTTCTGAGTGCTGGAAATCTGTTTCTGTTGATTCACTTTTTTTCCCCCAAGGACAAAATTGCATGTTAGAAGAAACATTGAATGAGTAATTCACTTCAGCTAAAATCTGAAGGTTTGGCTTGATGGAGCATCTCAAAAAAGTAAAATCCCAAAGGACAAATTCCTTCAAACCCTCTAGTTAATGTTTGCCCCCAGGTCTAAGTGATCATTAACCTTTCAGATTACTTTTCACTAAGATTTTCAACTGCCTGGGAGAGGAAATTCATCAGGGAACTACACATCCATTGTGCTGTGAATGCTTTTAAGAAGGAACTTCTACCAGGTTTGTTCTAACCTGGGGTTCTCTGGTCCCTGGGAGTTTCCCTCCAGTCTTTGGCCACAGAGTTTGCATTTTTTAAGGGCAGGTGGAAAAGAATGACAGTAGGAAAAGAAATCTGATTTATTTATATAATGTTGCTTTCTTACATGTAACAAAAAAATGATACATTTTGATTGGCTCTATACTTAGCCTTTGTTTTGTGATTAGTTTTATGTTATGTTCTGTCAAGTAGGATGCCTGGATCAGGTGGAAGAGCAACAGAGCACAAAAAATTGCAGAGAAAGTGGTGGAGTGGTGGAGTCACCATCCCAGGAAGTGTTTAAGAAACAACTGGATATGATACTAGTGCTGTGGTTTAAGTGACACAGTGGTGTTCAGTTGAAGGTTGGATTTGATTATCTTGGAGGTCATTTCTGTTTTTCTCTGATTCTGTGAGCAGAGATGGCATCACATTGACATCAAGTGCCATCCAGGCCTTAAGAGTAACAGAAACGAGTTCCCAAGGCCCAGCAAGGAATGGGACTCATTCATTAGCCGTCAGAATATGATCACTCAGAGTGATGGAAATTACATCTGGAAGCAAGAACTCAACTGCAATTCAATCTGGAAGCCAGAACAGCGAGGTGAGAGTTGACTGCATCTTTGCATTCTCTGTGCTGCAGAGCAGGGCATAAATCTTTTTTATTTTCTGTTGTATTGCCCAGCAGCAAAAATCTTGAGTTCATGTAGAATTTATTCCAGACAATATTTTATTAAAGAATTTTGACTGAAAGGCACTCAATTCTGTAAGTCTATAGACAAGGTTTGGACAAATATGTCATAAAGCTCTTTTTGAATTGGAGACTTGTCACAATGTTGTGGCTAGATTTTACATATTGAAATTGAAAATATTTTAGGTAATAAAAACTAATGTTTCCCTCTAGCTCATAGAACTTTGGTTTGACACCTCCCAAAAGCATATTAGCAATTTTCACATTGCTGAGCAGACCTGACTGGATATGCACACACACAAATGGTGTGTGGAGGAAGAAGATTTTTTAGTAATACTGAGTTTCTAATTTTCTTAGAATATATCTAATGTAACTCAGTATCATTTCCCATGTACACAAATCTCACAGAAGTAGCTTCTCCTTTTTGTATGTGACTACACAGGCAGGAGTGATCACAACTGGAGGCTTCAGAAGGGTTGCTCAGGAAGACTTGATAATGCTTTGTCTCCTCAGCAAGAAAAGGAGCCAGAGCTACAAGACCTCTGACAGTGATGACAAAGGAATGCATCTCCTTGTTTTCTGTTAGTTGCTTCTGAATAAATAAAAAAGCTTTCCATGTGAACAGTCAGAACAAATAATTTCCTATATCAACTGTGTCATAATTTCAGTCAATGTTAATACTTTCATACTGTTGCAAGGAAAAGCTGCTTAGTTCATGTAGTTTACACTAAATCAGAATTAAAGTTTTTTATTGGTTTAGCAGCAGCACATCTTTGACCAGCAATAAGGAAATGTGCAACCATGGTCACTATTAGCAGTACAGCAAACAATCAAAAAGTTTCTTTTTTATATTTTTATAAACTATAAAATTAGACACAGAATGTTAACGTGCACCTAAAGAGCTCCCAATACCCTCCTAAAGGTCATACTTAAAAGACCCAATTCCCCCACACATTCACACAGGTTCCTCTACCTCTCCAATATGACCAGTTTTGAACAAGACCCTCTCCAGGCAATTCAGACACTGCTGACACTGCCATTCTTATATTACATGTTGATATCCAGCCCTTTTGCCAAGGCTGTGTCCTGGGATTGCCCCTTGCCCCTCACACAAGTCATACTGGATCTTCCCCAAGTGGGTTAATTAATCTCCACCACTCTTTTTTTTTTTTTTTAGGCCCTTTTCCTTTAATAAGAGGGCTTTAGATATTTTTGCAGGATTTTAGTTGATATTATGCAAATCCTGTGTGTGTTTTACTGTCAGTCTGTCTTTTTTTATATTTCTAATCCATTTTCCCAGACACTTTTCAGAGCAGTAGCAGCAGTACAGTTGTGGAGTTGGCCTCTAATGAGATACCTTTCAAAACAAAGGAAACACTTTTTACTATTTATAATTGTACAGGCATCTCTGTCCACAACACAGATGGTGTGAGGGAAAGAAGATAGAAAGGTGCTGAGTTTTCACACAAAGCTGCAGAGAAATACTGTTCCTCTAGACATATTGGCAGATGAGCAGAGGCAGTTCAGTGCAGTATTGAGTGCTAAGGACAAGTTCTATTGATATATAATTAGTAGTAGACTCACACATGCAGCATATTAGGTAATTGGAAGCATCTCTAATACAAAAATAAAGCTCACGTTTCTTTGGAAAGTCCGAAGTGTTTGGAGATTAACAGCATGTTGTGCTGAAAATTTGGTCAGTCTTTTCTCAACAGCTCAAAGCTCAGACGTATTTCAAAGCATAAAATGACTTTTGCAATATTTTTAGATGGCTTTGTCACTTCTGATGCTAACAAAGAGATTTCTTAAGATACCAAACCCAGCTTTTTTAATGTACTCCTAACTGATTCTTTTTGAGGGTTAAAGGAAGTCATATTTGCATTCATTTCTGCAAGGTCATGAAGTGAAGCCACTGTTATCCATTGATGGGGTGGTTGAGGAAAAGGATGGGACTAAATTTGTGACACTGGGAGGCCCATCTGGATATTGCCAGGTCCAATCCTCCTGCTCAGGCAGGGTCAGCTCAAGCTGCGTGTCCAAGACTTTGGGTTTTAATATCTCCCGGAAGGAAGATTCTAGAACCTTCTGGGCAATCTGTTTCAGTGTTTGATTGCATTCACAATAAAAATGTGCTTTCTTACATTGAGACAGAATTTCATGGGTTTCAATCCTGTCAGTTTTTTTATATACATAGATAAGTTTCCTCAGAGCTTTCTGTTCTCCAGACTGAACAGTCCCAGGCCTCTCAGCTTCTCCTTGTGCAAGAGATGCACCCACATTTTAACCAGAATTTTGACCCTAAAAACGGGGAACTAATTTTCAAGATTCTACTCTAATATTTGCCTACCGATGGCCAAATTCTGTGTATCAATTAGATGTAATTTTCCTGCCTTTTTTCTTTTGAGGCTAAACTTGATTTCATTTCAGGCCCTAGGACCTTTTTCTTTTCCTTTAACTGATACTATATTAGTTACATATTCACTTCCTATCAGAAGAAGGAGCAAATATGATTCCATATCTCTTATCATTAGAACTGGACCACAAGCAGAGTGACTCTGTGGTTTGCTGTGCACCATCATCCAGGTCTGTTTTCCTGACAGAGTCTCCATACTGGCCATTTCTTCTCACTGATCCTTGGCTGTGGGCCATGCCATTTTCTTACCTCAAACCAGTCACTTTCAAAAGCATTTTCAAGTTCTACAATCCATTGTCTTTTTCCATAAACTTTTGCAACCTATAATGTGCATCTTCCCCCACCGGTACCTTCTTTATCCTGAGAATTATCATTCATAATTGGGTTTAAGTATTATTTTATATTAAAAGGAAATATTTCAAAGGAAATATTTTTCATATTTTCCACAAAATGAACAGCATTCAGCTATAAATAGATAGAAATACTTGGAAAATCCTGATAAAATTGAATTTTAGAAATTAAAAAATATTTATTTTAAAAATAATTTTTTTTTCATAAAATATAAAACAATTCTTTTTTCTGACTACAAAGAAGTTGGTTTAATTTGAACTCTTTATTTCTGGTTTTCTTGAAATGTACTCATTTCACACAACTCTAAAAGGGAAAAGACTTGAAAAAAATCTTTGTTGCTTCTAAACATTTTACATTCTATGCAATAAATTACGCTACTGTGTTTAAGGAACTTTGTATTATCTTGGTGACACCATTATGTGTCACTGTTATGTCCTAATATAGGAGTTGAAATATTTTCTTTTTATTTCATTTGTAAAGTGCTTCCAAAACATCAGTAAGTCAAGAGATTTACCCTTCTGATTTAGAAGTCTTATTTGTTTTATTTTCAAAGAGTCTTTGCAGATTGGGGGTTGTAATGAAAAGGTTTGAAATTTTTACATGGATGGGTAAAATATTTCAAACCATTCACGTGCTTGGATTGCTGATATGATATGCCCTAATGGAAAAATACTAAAATGGAAAAGTTATGTTTTGAAGGAAGATTTATATTGTCAAATGAAGTCCTTTTAATGGTCATCCTTGCAAAACTAAAGAAGCCAGTTCAGAAGCGAAACAAATGTAAAAATATTGATTCTTCACAAAAGAGAAGGTGATTTTCAACCTTATATATCAATTAGTAGAATGAGATTAAGTGGTTATATGCATGTCAGTGGTTTCCAGGATAACTAATTATTTATAAATTTGTGATTTCCCTTTTTTTTTTTTTTTAAAGAAAAGACATGCAAGAGATACAAATCTATTTCCCACACCAGAAACTGGGAAATGCATGAGGATAGTGTGTAAACTATGGGAAGATGTAAAGGATTTTCTTTTATCACATGCTTTTTAATCACAACTTGCTCCTCTCTACTGAGGAAAGGCTGAGGGAGCTGGGGCTGTTCAGCCTCCAGAGCAGACAGAGAGGGGCCCCCAGCCCTGGGGGTCAGAGGATGGAGCAGCTCTGCTCGGGGGGGCCCAGCAATGGCACCAGAGCAACGGGCAGGGACTGAGGCCCAGCAAGTGCCACCTGCACAGGAGGGAGAACTTGTTGTCTGGGCAGTGCCCCAGCCCTGGGCAGAGAGCAGAGAGGGGGGGAGTCTCCTCCCTGGAGATATTGCAGAGCCCTCTGGACACAGGGCTGTGCCCTGTGCTGTGGGATGGCCCTGCTGGAGCAGGGAGGGGGCACCCGATGGGGCACTGGGGGCACTGCCAGCCTCACCCAGACTGGCATTCTGTGTGAACCTGCTGTGTGATCTTACACAAGGCAGCCTTGATCAGGTTGTGGCCTCTCCAAGATGATTTTTTTAGGGGAGGCAATAGTGGCTGTGGACCAGAAACTGCAACCAGAGAAGAGACTTTTTCTTCCTATTCCTTCTCTCTACCCCTATTGAAGGCAAACAATAAAGTGTTTAGAAGAAAGCAAAATTATTTATTTTTATGTAAGGGAGGAGCCAGACTTGCCATGCCCTGATGAGGGACTGCAGAGACCTCCCAGAGTCAGGTGTGTTGAGAGGTGTGCCCTGGCCCCTGTGCCAGCAGCTGAGCTCAGCTCTGTGCCCTCCCTGGCCCTGCACATGGGCACAAGTTTACTCACAGCCCGTCAGTCTTCTCCTGCCCTTTTGGGGTGAAACTCCCAATGTCATGGACAAGTAAAGACAGGGGGTGCTGGGGGGGGCAAATATCTCAGAAGTTTGTAGAAAACTCTGATTATTCTGGTTTTAAACTGACAGAGGGCAGGGCTAGATTGTCTATTAGAAGAAATTCTTCCCTGTGACGGTGGGGAGGCCCTGACACAGGTTGGGCAGAGAAGCTGTGGCTGCCCCATCCCTGGGAGTGTCCCAGGCCAGGTTGGACAGGGCTCGGAGCAGCCTGGGATAGTGAAGACACTCCTGTCTGGGGAAGGGTTAGGGTGTGAACTGTATGATATTTAAGGTCCCTTTCCATCACAAACCGTTCTGTGATGTAACAGGTCAGAAAAAGTGCAGAGCCTGTGTGTCCTGAGGCTGTTCTGAAGTATGTGCATATGTGTGAGATGATCAGCCAGTCCCTGGAGTATGGCCTGTGATACTTTTCCTGACTGTACCACGCCTTGATAGAAATACTAAATAAGTCTGGTGTCAAAGTTGTGATCCATGACCTCAAAGCTCATCTCATTCCACCTCCCTGCCATGGGCAAGGACACCTTCCACTAGACCAGGCTGCTCCAAGTCCTGGCCTTGAACACTTACAGAAATGTTGATTACATATAATTTTCTAGGGCAATGTATAGATGTTTCTAGGCAATGGAGAACACTCAAGGTTTAAGAAACCTAGTTTAATAGAATATCTAACCACTTTTTCCCCCTGCCAGCATCTTATTTTAACCAGGTATGTGTGTCTGTGAATGAAGGCAAGGAAATTACTTGCTTGCTTAAGTGGCTTATTGAAGCAGGTGGTAATGAATAAGCAGAGTGCTGTTGTTCTGCTTTTGTTTCCCAGAGCAGGCGGCTGTCATTACTTTGCTTATCTCCAGTTTTATGCCCATTTTTATGATCTGCATTTGGGAATGCAGCTCCTGTTCTCAAAGCCTCATCAGTAATTCTTGAAATAAACAATTCTGGGCAGACAATAATCATTTTGTCACACTTGTTAAAGTCTTTATGTATCACTTTTCTGTTTGGAATGACACATTTTAATCCATGTGCATGTCATTTTGTGCACAGTCAAAATCTAAAAATAGAGCACAGAACCCTATAAACACATATCTCATGGCATCGTTTTTGTAGCAGTAATTTTAACAGAAAGAATGCCTTCCCACAGACCAACATCAAATTTTAATTCATAAATAAAGACAGGATATGATTTAGCCCCTCTGAATGCATTGGCCAGCTAGACACATATATGATGTGACATGCAGAAAACTGTGCAAAATGATGTATTTTTGATCCCATTAATATGTAACATTGATAAATCTGTTAGATTGATGACCCAAAGAAATGTGATTGGCACTGCCAGGGGCAGCAATTATATATATGGTCTATAGCTTATTATAACCAAATAGTCTTTCTACAGTATATGCAGAAAAAAATTGCTACGTAAAAATACCTTTTGATGATTTCTGTTAATTAAATATTAACAATGCTTTAGCATTCTGTGTGCTGGTTTAAATATGCACATTCAATTCTATTTTTATCAATTCCACAAAGTGTTGTAATTTTTTTTTTTTACTTTCCATGATTTAATTTTAACTTCTGTGTCCTGTCTCTTAATATTTCTATGGCATAGTGCCATCTTGGGGATTTTGTGAGTATCTGTAAGGACATCAAACAGACTCTGAAAGGGAATCAAACATTTTTGTTGGTGGTGGATGCTGGGACTATAAAAATAAATGTGACTGAAACCTTGGACTCCCTAAACTATCAAGAGTATTACAGCTAACTCCATGTCTTACAGAAACTACTGCAAGCTCTTGAGTGCAACATATTGACTGGTATTTTATAACTGTGAATTCCAGTGTATGTGACAATTGAGAATCTCAGCTTTTCCTTTAAAAGCACATTTCTCACTCCTCTAACTGAAAAGAAACACTGATATAGTTCTGAAAGGTTTGGAAGCTGGAAGAGAAACTGTATTATGTTAAAGACAATTACACAATTTTGGGGAATCTTTGTCCTGATTTCCAGTAACCGGTAGATTTATAAAGAGCCGTTTCTTCTCAGTGTCTAAAGGAGGAGCAGAAATACAGCAATATTGTTTTAGTCACATTCTTGTCATTTTTACCTTGACCTTTATGAGTAGCTGGCAGAAGTTCAGAGCATAATTTGAGTTTTCAGGGCTGCCTCTGCCTCCTTCTCTCCCCAAAGCAAAACCAGCTGTATCTGACAGTGGCACTTTGCACATGGGCTGCCCTTTTCCTCACAATATTTCCAGGGTTTTGTGCCCTATGGTGCAGCCATACCAAGGGACCACTGTTCCAGCATCAAGGCAAACCCCAGATTTTCCTGTGCATCTTTTTGTAGAACACTGAGAAATGTTCCACTGTGTGGAGACTGGAGTAACTCCTCTGGACAGACCTTCACCAACTGCACTCACTGCAGCCTCCTGCAGGTCAGCAGCTGCTTGAGCAGCCCCAGCCTGAAACAGTCCTGCTGCAGGTGGCTTTGCTGTTGGGTGGAGGGCTGGGGTATGCACAGGATATTATTACTGCAGGAATTAGCCCTTTAATAAGCAGCTTTGGAGAATACTCTCCCGCCCCCTCCAGGCACAGCTGCTTCTTTGTAGCACGAAGAAAGGAACAGCTCAAAACTCAAAATGAATCTCCTGAATCCTGTTGTGGTTATCTATCTAGTAGTCATCTGCTTAATTTAAAATTATGACAGATAATTTTCCTTTTAAAGTTATGTGGTATTTATAGATAAGGCTTTTAAAATTCTTTGGGTGTCAGAAAGGTTGTGACTCTTAAAAGTGTCTCTGAAATTTCCAGTGAAACTGTCACAAATCAGCATCCAAAATGCAATATCAACTTAGGAAATTCCACAAGATAAGTACCTGAATAAGTCAGAGATGTGAACAACTTGCTTTATGATATGTTTAAAATTAGATCGTTCTACAAAACAACACAAATTAAACTCTTTTATTGTATGGAAGCAAATTTGCTTTCCTGTCTAATTTACAGAGCTATTTCAACCACGATGTCTCTATTTTCACAGTTCAGGGGATTATTCTGCAATATTATCAAATAGTTTATAATATTAGATAAGAGTTTGTTAAAAAAAAAAAAAAGTGGAGTTGTTATAATTAAACAAGGCTTTTGCAACTGCCATTATTTACAAATTACTTGGAAGACAAGTAATCAGGCACTACCAGAGAATTTGTGCTCAGCCTTCCCACACAGTCGGGATGGCCTGGGGTGGGACACACTGGTCAGCAAATCACTCTGCCTGGGACACTGGGCAGTTGAAATACAGGCTCAGTGCATATCAAACCTGGATTAATGACACAAACTGTATCACAAGTGAAGTCATAAGGTGCAAAATGGAAAACTGCCAGAGCAATTTCATAATTTCTGAGGTGAGCTACACAATTCTGCACATATTCCCACTGTCTTTTATTTCAATAGTTACCAAACTGATACAAGCAACAGGCCAAGGGACCTTTAGTAAGGTCTGTGAACAATAATGCAATATACAGTGAATTTCTCATCAAGAGAGAAGAATTTTCATGCAGTAGAGAAAGTAGGTACTGATAAGGTATAGAATGTCATGGCAGTGCTAATTTAGGTGATTTCCCCTTCTCTACCATTAATAGTAATAGTCTCTGATGTCAAATGATTTTATGATGTCATTATATTTAAAAGACTTCATGGTTACCTTTAATGAGCTTTCCAGTTTCTCCTTTTATTCTTTTGCAGTAATTAAAATGGGAATGTGGAAATGCACATCTCTCTCAATGTTATTTATTTTCAGAGACTGATAATATATTCTGCACAGTATTGTGACTAAAAACCCAGATCAGTTTCAAACTCCAAAGCAGTACGTTACTAATTTCCTATTAATTAAGTATACACATTATAAACTGTTAGTTCTTACCCTTTATTAATCATTATCACATCAAGCAATTATCAGGCTTATCCAGCTACCTGTACAATTCCAGGGAGCTGATGCTGTTCAACCTTCCTGCTGTGGCCTTCAAATATCTTAATCACCAAGGGCAAAGAGATCAGGCTGGAGATCTCTTGGTCAAGGGGAGCTGGAATCCAAGAAGGCATTTTCTTTCTTTCTCCTCATTCTTTTTTATCACTGATATTCTGTGCTGCTTCACCACCTTCTGAAAAGAAAATATGTGATTTCATCTCGTCCCAACATTGTTTCTGTTACTTTGAGGATGAAAGCAGTTCTAATCTGGTTTTGGCTAGGTCTATTTTTGCTTTTTCTGTTCCATCAGCTACCTTCCCTTCTTGTATGTCCCCCCTGTTCTCATCTTGGAGATTTTACCATATGCACATGTTTTTTCCATACCTCATTTGCCTGATTTTAACATTAATCTCTGTTTGCCCCTTAGATATTCTCTGTTCTCCCTATATTTATACTTATCTCTGTTACAAATTATTACAAAGGAATATCAACTACTAGTTTCAAGGTAATAAAATAAATAGTGTCACTATTTATGCTATTTTTGTGTATCTATATCTGGTTTCAAGGAAAGTAAACACGAATTTAACTTGTTTGGTGTGCTACTTCATTGGTCCAAGTGGCTCTTCACTTACATATGCTCACTGAAAATTCTGTAGTCTGTGGGTACCCCTCAGTGTATGGAATATTTATGCAAGGAGACCTTCAGAACTAGAACTTCAGGTTACAATTATGAGTCGTAGAAGGTTCAGATTAAAATCGGTTCTTGATGCTGAAGACTTTCCTAGAGCAGTTTTTCCTATTTAGAAGCAATGTGGGGTGGCTTGAATCATGATTTCAGAGAAGGATGGGGTTTTTCATTCTGGAGAAGAGAAGGCTCCAAGGAGACCTTAGAGACACTTCCAGTGCCTAAAGGGGCTCCAGGAGAGCTGGAGAGGGACTGGGGACAAAGAATGCAGGGACAGGACCCAGAGAAATGGCTTCCCACTGCCAGAGAACAGGGAGAGATGGGATATTGGGAAGGAATTCCTGGCTGTGAGGGTGGGCAGGCCCTGGCACAGGGTGCCCAGAGAAGCTGTGGCTGCCCCATCCCTGGGAGTGTCCAAGGCCAGGTTGGAGCCACCTGGGACAGAGGGAGGTGTCCCTGCCCATGGCAGAAGGGTGGAATTAGGTGGTCTTTAAGATCCCTCCCAAAACAAGCAATTTTGTGTTTCTGTGGTTTGATGGTGTTTGTAATATTGAAAATGTGAGATATTTGCAAAATGTGTTTGCCATATACAATAAGCAGAAGATAAATAAATATATGACACTTTCTTGCAAGAAAACACTCACTGTGGATTCAGAAATTCATGTTGCACTAATAACTTCTACCACTCAACAAAGGTATGTATGGTCTTCCTATCTGAAGAAATATTCATATTATTAGAAATATTTGTACTATTGACAAATTAAATCATGTAATACAGAGGAAAAAAGGATCTTTGAGAACAGATGAAATAATAAATAAATAAATTCTCCCCTTACATTGCTGGCTGGTACGTGGGCATTCCCTGCTATCTGACTTCTTCCCAGCTATGTATTTTTAATTATCAGCAGCTACTGCACTAGCACAGCCATGCTGCTGATTAACATGACTGTAGACAGGGCAAGGGGACCTCACTTGAATAATTATCAGCTTTTCATGTAGTCTGGGGAGGTTTGTAATCCTTGAATTAACTTTTAGGAAAATTCAATGTCCAGCACCAGGAACACATCAGATTGTGTCTGACCTTTAGTGCTAATCAGGGGGCTGTGTACTAACAAGAGGTGCTTATATTTGCTTTCTTCACAGAATCAGTAACAGCTTCTTATGTTTAAAGCACTTCTTTTTATGAGACTGTGAACAAATGAGAAACACTGTGAATGAAATTCTGTTTATAAATTTTCCAGATGTATGACATAATTGCAGAATCCCTTGATAACCGTAGAACTGGGTCCATCAGAGCAGTCATCGCCCTTATTGATGGTTGCAATTTTAAGTAAAGGTAAAGCAGATGAAACATCCAAATATTAGGAGCATTCTTTATTTTCCAGTTTTTCCTTAATTCGTGAATGTCAGTGGAGACCTTATCTTCAGGTCTTCAGATCTTTAACTTTCTCTCTTTGCTTTACGGTATTTTGAAGTAAAACGGAAGAAGACAGAAAACTTTTCTGCCAATTTCTTACAGGTAGTTTGGTGTTTTCACAGGGACAGCCTCAGCTGCTCTTGCTTCCCACCAGGTTGTCATAGCACAGGCACAGATCTGGAACACAAGAATGGAATCATGCAAAGCCCTTTACACCTTCTGCTCACTGCACCCCAGATACCTTCATGAAGGGTGGGATGTCCGAGTGATCCGTGTGGATCTGTGGGAAGGAGCTGAGTCTATGCTTCATTTAAATACTTACCTGGTTGACTAAGTTTAAGGACACAACAGCAAAAATTAGTATAAAACAATAGTAGTTAACAATGACAAGTAGTAACACAGCCCAAACACACCAGACTCATGCCTGGCTCATCATTGGCGTGTGCTGTTTACAGCCACACCTGGATATACCACAGAAGACATAGTCCCTCTCAGACAACACCACAGACACCTGGAGAGAGGCACCAATGCACAAGGGTTCTACTCATGCTGCCCAAAGGGAGGTGCAGCACTTGTTTTATTCCATGACTTCACTTGTTTCCTGCTGTGTGAGGTGTAGACAAGGCTCCAATGTTTTCACATAGCACTCAGGTCTATGGGGAACTGTTTCTGAGGAGTTTAAACAATGTCTTCCCCAAATTTGTTTTACATCATCAGTCTTCTGGTCTGCCTGTTATGGATTGCCCAGTCAGATCTTACTTTTAACTATTTCATTCAACCATTATCTTTTTCTAATAATTATATTTCCTGTGCTAATACATACTCATTTGTTTATTTTCATCTACATTTTGCATCAGTTCTTCAAGCAATGCACTGTATATTTCCTTCCACCTACATGTCTTTATTCCCTTCTCTTTCAGTCCTAAGGGCTACAGCTGTAAAGATCGCTACCTGCAGATTTGCCTCTTGCAAGGTCATAGCACCAAGAGAAGGTCACTCAGAGTCCTCCACAGGTATTTAAAGTACAAATTTCAGAAAGAGCAATACTAACTCATTTTGTTTTATTTTTCAAAGAGCTGAGATAGTTCTCTGTGTGCTACATTTGTGCAAGTTAGTGTGGCTTAGTTCCTTCTACGATTAACTCAGGCAGAGACATGGAAGATGCTGTAGCCTGGAAACAGCAATGTCGTCATTGATGGTAATGCATGCACAGAAGCGCACAGGTGAAAAACCAAAAGCCATAAATATGGTATCTTGCTAATGAAAATAATACTTCCAGTTGCTACTTAAGGAGAATCATGTAACAAACGCAGAGCCTGATGTACTATACACAGTTTGAAACGATCTCACAGGTCACTGAAGCATTTTAAAGTGAAGTTTCCTCTTCTAAATATGTGTTACCAGTTAAGCTTCTAGAAATTCACATCAGCACAAATGAACCAGGTGCAAGAACAGTCAAAGAGCACTGTTGCTCTAATCCTGTCCAGACTGATCTGTGTAGCATTTTGATATGAAATATAGGTATTTTGACTTGATGTATACCATTATTTTTGCCTTTCAGAAAGCTTTGCACCATGTCCTCAAAAATAGTTCAATACTTTTTCATGATAGAGTTCTCTTCTCCTATTAGATGCTTTAAAACTTTGGGTTTTTTGCCCTCATAGAGTTCTGGAAAAAGAATCCCCAAAAACAGGACCACAGCATGGTGGAGGTTGGAAATGACCTCTGGAGATTCTCCAGTGCAATCCTCAGCTCAGACAAGGCCAGCAGGTCCTACACCACCATGACCAGCTGGATTCTCATCCTCCAAGGATGGAGATTCCCCAATCTTTCTGGTCTACTTTATCTCCATTTTATGGAGGTAATTTCAGGAGATGTGAAGACATCGAGACGTTTGTTAAGATAGACGATTTTTTGATTCCTTGTTTTATTTGCTGAGTACTTTGATCTTATGGCCTTTGCAATTTTTGTGTTGGAAAGATGGAATTCTTCTCAGTTTGCCTTACTGCACTGGATACAGGATTATTAAAGGTGGTACTTTCAGATAAAATTAGTGCCACGGTTTGTTTTTTTTTTTAATCTCTAGATAATGTTTTGTGTAGGCTATTTTAGATTTGGGTACAGCATCATTAGAAGTATTAAAAATAAGATTTTTTTCCAGTCATGGTGGGAAGCAAACACATTCCAGTCAATGTGAGCAAGAAACACCATGAACAATTCAAGGACATTCCAATAATTTAGAATTTCTGTGTTACAAGTTAATTATTTAGATAGAATGTGAATATGACTGACTAATAGTCTTTGCACCAAGAGATGATTTTGATTGAATGGGCTACTCTTGGCATTCTTACAGCATAAATTTTCCCCTTTTTATTTCTTTTGCCAAAAGTTGAGAAGCAAAACAAAGACCTGGAAAAGCTCCAAGTCCTTTGAGACACACTGATCAATTATATTAAAAAAACCTAGCTGGATTTCTGTAGGAAAAAATTAAGATGGGACATAATAGGTAAGAACAGCAAGGGGAAGAAGCTCAAATAACATCTGGAACACAGTGATGGAGAAGAGTCAAACTCTGTTAATGAATGTGTAACATACAGCTTGGTGTTTTCTACTGCCTTGGAAGGCAAAAGACATTAATATCCATTTACCAGGGAGCTTTATTTGTATTAAACTGTGCTTTGAATATCAATAGGAGTGATAGAGTTTAGTTCATGCTTATATTTAGCACACATTTACAGTGTCAAAAAATAAATCTCCTGAAAATGAAAAAAGCACGTACACAGATTTTTTTGAATGTGACTTTTTTGATGTAGAGAGATAACTGGTACTTGGTATCAGATGGACACTGGGCAGTAAAGACCTAGACAGCAATTATCAGATCTAAACCCCACTCTTCTTTCTTCTGTCCTTGTGCAAAAGAGCCATTTTGCATGTGTTATAGCATCAGTCATTTATTGCTAGGTTTTCCTATCACTCCCCCAAGCATCTGTTTTGGTTGGGTTGTGTTGCTTCTTGGTTTTAGGGTTCTTTTTAACTCTGTAGAATACATATGTAGAAGGTGTCACCATGTTCCTGCTCCAGTCTTATTACAGCAAGGTATTATAATATTAGAAATTCACTGTCAGAGATTGTTAGCTTGAGTAAAGGCCACAGATTTCTGGAGATTTTCCCATGCTTTTTTTTAGTAGAAAAGGTGAATTCATTAAAATAAAGATGCTACAAATTATAAAAGCTACAGTTTTCAATCCTGCTTTGTTGTTGTCGCTGTTTGTATCTACTTGGAGAGTGGGACTTACTGAGAGGATCCTGCCTGAATTTCTAGCAGGTTTTCCATGCTAGAAATTTCAGGGCAACTGGGAGGTGTGAGGGATATCCTATTGTGAATCTAAGTCTTAATGGACTTCTGTGCGTGTAGAATGAAGCAGAGAGCCTGAAGGTACTTCCAGAATAGCCAGTGGGAAGCAAAGAGCCCCATCCTGATGCCTTGTATTTGCTGATTAAGGTTTCCTTCAGACCTGGGACATTTGAAGATTTGAATTGAAGTTATTTATTCTGTGAAAAGAGAAGGTTTGACCCTGATTCTGGGGGAGAAAGACTACAAAAAGACTAAGAGGATACATAAGCAAATTAGTAGAAAATCTTCTGAGCTTGATTTTCCTGTATTTCTGCCTGTTCACTTGCAATCACATCAGCCCACGACCCACAGATATAGTTCACAACTGAACATCTACCACAGAACTTGGTTTAGTTTGGTTTAGAAAAGACATGTGATTGAAAATTTAAAATTAATACTAAAAACGTTCAGGCCCATTCTTCCACAGGTTTCTTTAGTAGGTTGGTTGGTTGGTTTATTTGTCAATATATTGCTTGTCTCCCTGCCTGTGTGGAAAATTATGACAAACCAGGTAACCAGAGGAAGAACACAATAAGCACATCATGGAAGATGGTGTAACTCCGAGGGAAGTTTATAAAACAAGTTATAGTACACAGCAAAGAAAAATAAATCAGAATTCATGAAAAGTAGAACATGAGAAAAAAGCCTGAATCCATTAAACTGCAGCAGAGAATAGAAAAATGTCAACTAGATCAATGACACACTGTAGGGAAAAACAACAACAATTACTTCAGAGAGGCTGGGAAGATTATCAGTTTGGGTATAAAATAAAAAAAAAATCTGACAGGAGACTGGTCACATTCTAAACTGAGCATACTGAATATGACAGTAGATGTGAGCAAAGCAAATAAACACATTTTTCTGTGATAACTGGAATAAAACATAATGATTGGGTATTCCTGCTTCTACCATAGCAAACTGTAAAGACTATTCTGTAGAAAAAAAATTTTGAGATCATCATTCTAGGAACTCCCAGAAAAAAATGAAAAAACTACTGGTTTTGCAGGTTTTAATGGTACATCATTTTTTTTTTAATTCCGAATATTTTCAGACTTAAATATTAAAAACTCATTACATTTCCGAGTACACATTACAATAGTGAAATGAAAAGAAATTCCAGCATATACATGAAAAACTTAATGTTTTGATAGAACAATTGTATGAGTTAATGACTAATGAATAATTGAACATCTCTGAGAACATTTTAATGGTCCATGACTTTGCCGTAGGCTGTTAAACTACAGTTTAGTCCTTAGACAGCAAATGATTTAGAGGTGCTGATAGAATAATATTAATGTCTTCAAACTTCTTATTAAGACACAGATGTTCTTGGGAACTCTTGATGTATAAAACATTCCATAGTCAAATTTATAGTTGTAATTCATGATGTGCCTGACATTCCTGAGTTTTCAGAGAAGTGTAACTTAGTGAACAATTGAAAGTAACTTTCCCTGCTTAATATAGTGAGGCCCTGGCACAGGGTGCCCAGAGAAGCTGTGGCTGCCCCATCCCTGGGAGTGCCCAAGGCCAGGTTGGAGCCACCTGGGACAGTGGGAGGGAGTGGCACTGGATGAGTTTAAGTCCCTTCCAATCTAAACCATTCTGTAATTCTATGGTTCTGATGTTATTTAGATCACAATCTTTCTGAAACAGTTTGTTCAACTCCAATTGTTGAAATTATGATTTAAATTCTAATGCCAGGAGTTGCAAGAATTCATCTGAGAGTGGGTATGATCACTCACACACAGATCAATAAAATCCAAACAAAAAAAAATCCCAAACCACTCCCCCAGAATATTAATTTCCTTGTCCATTTGTAGGTAGAGGTTGCTGTTGTTTGAAGCAGATACTTTTCATCTATTAACTGCTCTAAGTTTCGTATCGTTCAGCCATGTGTTTCCTCTAGAAGTTTTATTTTTTCTTCTCCTGTTATCAGTAACTTCAGTTTAGGTTGACTGTTTCACCATTAAGGTTTAAATAAAATGTTGGTTATTAAACAGCTCCCTTATTTTCTTATTTTGATCCCAATAATCCATAGCAGTTTTCAGGGTTGGGCACATGAGGGAACAAAGGGCACACCTGAGAATGGGTTTCCAAAATTCCTGTAAGTTAAGAATCTGATAAAATGACTACCAAAATATTAATTTAGGACAGGAGGTTTATGTAGAAAAAGAGCATATGTAATTCTCTGTCAAATTTTGCTCATTAGCCTGATCATCTAATTGCATAAATATGGAGAGGAACAAAGCAGCAGAGTGTTTACATTCCAATGTGTATATATCTTAAATTATTACTTGATTTTCTGTGAGCATCCTGTGAAAATTAAGGCACAGTTGTTGCTGCATTATGAGAATTACAGACAAAAAATATTTCCTTCAGTGGGAGCTGAAATCAGTCATTATTTGGCAGAAAGAATTCATTGCCTCACTGATTTGTTCCCCTACACTTAATAGCACCCTTCTAATTTAAATCACTTCCAAGCAATTAATTTATGGATTGAACCCCAGTGACTGCAAACTGAGTTGTTTCTTCTGAACTCAAAGATATTTAAGTTTATGCAAATAGAGAATCAGTTTGTTATTCAGAAATTTAGTTTATATATGCAGGATGTACCTCCTTTCATCACTAATAACAAATGCCAGCCCTTTAAGCAATCTCTAAGTTTCTCAGAGATGGCTGATCATTGAAATAATTTCTTAATCAGCACTCAGATGCAGTGAGGAGGCTGCGTGTTCTCAAACTGGTAATTCAGAGGGGCAAAGTAGGGAAAGTTGAAAGGCTCCAAAATCAGATGAAGTTTCACAAACACATCCTGCCTGTTGTGTGTCTTACTACTATTTACAGCTGTCCATACAGTCAGTGCACATAGTTTTAATAACAGATAAAAGTTACTGCTTGCCCTGGGGCAGAAAATAGAATCTAGAATATAAAACAGAGAGTAACTGTAATGTTGGTGTCATTGGTGACACTTCACTTACAGGGAAAACCAGGCCAGTGAAGGGAGAGAAATCAGACAGGAAATTGCCAGAAGAAGGAAAAATCCAATCCAAGCTCTTGTGGGGCTCAAGACTTCAAGAAGAAATTGCACAGCTCATATAGTTTCACACTGAACCAATTAACAAACAAAGACGTGGAGAAAATAAAATCCCACTGAAAGAAAAAAGAATCTGCTTGGCTTTTATTTCTTTTCAGGCTTTGTGTTATTCTTTAATAAAGACCTGAGATTCAGAATTTTATAGGGTTTCTGAGAGAGGAATAAAACCTTAGGAACAAAACACTAAAGTTCTACTGCTGTGATAACTTCCTCAAGCTTTCAGCAATCTCTGGTAAAAATCAGAAGGATGGACAAAATAATCATCTCTTTTTCCTCTGTTCTTAGTTTCTGTTGATTTTTGGTCTTGTTTTCTACCAATTCCTTTTAATGAGCTCTGCCTCTTGGCTGGGCTTTGTTGGAATGCACTTTGGGGAATTTCCTAGACTTCCCTTCCAGCTCAGCATATCCTGGGATTCTGTTATTATTTTTCTTTCTCAGAATCACAGGTTTTTCACAAACCAGAGAGTAAATTCACTCTGAATTCTTCCTGCAGTTAAATAAATGCTGATTTGTGATATTTACATTGGAATGAGAGAGATCAAATCAATTCAGAAAACAGTGAACTAGTCCACTACTTAATGCAACACTCAAGTGAAATGTGAACCTTGGCTGAGTTATGTTCTCTCTCATTTCCTATCAGTATCTGAACACATTTGAAATCCCAGAAATCCACAGGACGTAGTAGAAATGGGAAAAGCCAAATTTTTGACATTCCATACACATATATAAAAAGATAAAAGTGATAAAAACTTAACATGGAATACATAAATTAAACAAAATATAAATCTACTATACTAGTAAAATATAAATATATAAACAAAGGAACTACATGAATATATTCATATAGTTATTATATATAAAATATACAAAGAAAAAATCTGAATATTCAAAGTACTAAAAAACCCTGAAAATAGCAGGAGA